>JAFEMH010000450.1:600000-772075 GCA_022495995.1 Adenophora triphylla var. japonica
ATGCTATGGTTTGCACGAGGCCAGATTTGGCGCAAGCTATTAGTGTGGTTAGCAAATATATGGCGAATCCGGGTAAACAGCATTGGGAAGCAGTCAAGTGGATTCTCAGATATTTGAAGGGCACAATGGATTATGGCATCATGTTTGGAGGTAAGAGTGCGAAGCTTTCTGTTGTAGGGTATGTTGATTCAGATTATGCGGGTGACTTGGATCGGAGGAGGTCGACTACGAGTTATGCGTTTACTCTTGGTGGTGGAACCATATATTGGAGATCTATAATTTAGTCGATTATTGCATTGTCCACAACGGAACCGGAGTACATGGCAGCGGTTGAAGCTGCAAAGGAAGCCTTATGGCTTCGGGGTTTGGTCAACGAGTTGGGCATTCAGCAAGGTGGAGTGAAGTTGCTTTGTGACAGTCAAAGCGCGATTTTCTTGGCAAATAATCACATTTATCATCAACGGACGGAGCATATTGATGTTCGGTTTCACAAGATTCGGGAGTTGATTGATATGGGTGAGGTTGTGCTAGAGAAGGTTCACACTACGGAGAAAGCTGCTGACATGTTGACGAAGCCGGTTACCACAGACAGGTTCAAGCACTGTTTTGACTTGTTACACATCTCTAGCTGTTAGAGATGGGGAGGTTCGAGCTGGTTCCTTATATCTTCTGTTGGGTGGGGTGAATGCTCGCCAAGGTGGAGATTGTAGGATTTGGCTCGACATTTGCTGTGTGGCTTGAGGCGGGCGCCCCATATTGGATGAGGCGGGCGCATGGCGTGCCGTAGGGAGGGCCAATTGATCTTGCCTTGAGGCGGCCGCATGACTCTCCACGAGGCGGGCGCTTCAGCTCCAGAAGGTTTTGGCCGAGTTGGTTCTACGCCAGGCGGGCGCCTGGCTTATATGAGGCGCACGCCTCAATGCACAGCGGGAGGGTTTTGTTATACGGGCTTCTTTATTAAGTCAGGCTTTGTTTTTGGGCTAGGGTCAATATATAAATATGTTTTGTAACCCTAATGTAAAACAGAGGAGACATTGCACATATCAATAAAGAAGTAGTTCAAAACCCCAATCGATTTCTATCTCTTTTCTCTTTCGATTTCTCAATTGTGTTCTTGGTTATTGTTCTTTTGCTTCCGATGTATTGCACAACAGAAAGTGTAAACTTTTAGAACTTATCCACATTATTGATGTGCCATGATTACCAAATTAATTAAGGGATTAATTGAGATAATTACCATGGGTTTTGGGGTTACAAGTTGTGAAATAAAACTCCATCAATATAAGGTAATGATTCTCATATTAATACAAAGATTAATTGAGAATTTATCACCTGATTGTTGAAGCTATAAATAGAGAAACACACAACAAATAAAAACAACTTTGTACACCAATCTTCATCTTTTCCCTTTGGAATTTGTTTATCTTCTTTCTTTGGCATTCTAGAAATTTATACTATATGGTGATTTTGTTCGAGCATAGTGAAATTCGCCGTAGATTTTATTGTGAAAGAATGGTCCGATCCGTCCGTTTTATCGTATGAGGCAAACTTACAAAACAACCTAAAGTACAACTCGGTGAGGGGGCGAATTTGTGTTAAGGAGAGTGTGTAACACACGATTCTGACAACATTAAAACGATCAACCTACGATTATTTTTTCTTATTTAAGTTTATGTTGTATATTGTATATTGTATCAATAAAGATATTATAATTCTTTTCTTTTTTGTTAATTTTGTCTAACAATGATTTCGGCACATTTTGATTGTGGGTTAAACGGGCAGGTACGGGTTAACTCTTGAACTTAACGGGTTGAACAGGGTTACTGGTTACAAACTGGCTATGTTAACTAGCTAATTGAATTGAAGACGGATAATGAACGAGTTGAGTGAGTAAACGGATAATGGTTGAATTTTGAGAAGCCTCACATAGATGAAGCATTAAATTAAAAAATAAAGTGAGAAACAAATTAAACAACCCTCAAAGTGAGGGTTTCGTATAAATCTCTTGCACCTTACTCCATACCGCACGAGCCGTAAATAACATCAATTAATATACACAAATTATAAAACATTCATTCCCCCATATCTCTCTCTCTCTCTCTCTCTCTCTCTATCACTTTAATTTTCCTATATATATTTGAATCACAACATGACTTTTTATATCACTTCCATCCAAACCTTTCTCATCAAAAACAAAACCCCACATTCTTTCATTCTACTTTCCCAGCTAGAAATAAAATATTAATCACAAAAAAAGTATTTTCGTATCCAAATAATGACTTCACAAAATCATAAAACTATAATCATATTGTTTGTTATATATAATTCTTTCATCTCATCATCTTCTACCTCGAGTTTTCATGATCATGATCATGATCACCAGCTACATCGAGATTCTTCCTACGACGAAGAATCAGGTTATAATTTTGAAGCTTACCCTTCTTATATCAGCCCCTCCGTTATGGAAGAAGATGATGATCACAATAACTTCTTGAATATGAGTATGGTTGATGAAAGTGATGATATATTTGGGTTGAAGAAGAGTTGTGATCATATGCTTCAAGGTTCTGCTAAAGTCGTTAGTGTGGATAGTTTTGGTGCAAAAGGTGATGGGAAAACTGATGATTCTCAGGTACTACTCATTTAATAATTATAGAAACACATAAACATATCTTTACTACCTACTTTATATCTATATGCAAGCATGTCCAAAAAAATAAATATAATTCCTACTTGAATTTTTATAGTCAATTTAATTGAAATTTGATAGATTATTATATTCTAAATATTGTTAATGACATTTTTCCAATATGTTAATACAACAACAACAACAACAAAGCCTTAGTCCCAAAATAATTTGGGGTCGGCTAACATGAATCCTCATATGTCATCGTGATAAAAATAATAATAATAAAAAAATACTAAAAAATAAAAAATAATAATAATAAATAAAATAAAAAAAATAATAAATAAATAAAAAAAAATAATAATAATAATTAAAAAAAAAAAAAAAAAAAAAAAAAAAAAAAATCAACCCCCACATGGATTTTTGCCCTCCACTCCGGCCTCTTCAACACCATACTTTCATCCACTCCAAGTAAATTCATATCATTTTCAATTACTCTAATCCAAGTTTGTTTGGGTCTTCCCCTACCCCTCGCCATTTTATCATTTCCCCACTGCTCGCCTCCTAACCGGTGCAACACTCGGTCTCCTTCTCACATGTCCAAACCACCGTAGACGATTTTCCCTCATTTTATCCTCAATGGGCGCAACTCCTACTTTACCTCTGATCACCTCATTGCCCAATCGATCCTTTCTTGTATGACCGCACATCCATCGAAGCATACGCATCTCCGCCACATTCATCTTATGCACGTGACACTGTTTCACGGCCCAACATTCGGTGCCGTAAAGCAATGCCGGCCTAATTGCCGTGCGGTAAAATTTTCCCTTTAATCTATTGGGCATGCCGCGATCACATAGAAACCCTGTAGCACTCTTCCACTTCAACCAACCTGCTTCAACCAACCTGTTGAATGTATGAAAATAATTGCAATTGTTGAGTGTAATTATTGATATATATTTCAGGCATTTGAGAAGGCTTGGAAAGCAGCTTGTACATCCAGTACAGGGGCAGTATTTATTGTTACCAAAAACAAAAAATATTTACTTAAGCCAATTCGTTTCACCGGCCCTTGTAAATCTGCTCTTACAATTCAGGTATTTATTTATTTATTTATTTTTATTTTTTAAATTTCTTAAATAAAAAATTGATTTTATTTCTTCAGATTTATGGAAGGATTGAAGCATCTGATGATCAATCAGATTACAGCAAAGATTTGAGGCATTGGCTTACTTTTGACAGTATCAACAATTTAGTTGTCGGAGGTGGTGGAATTATTGAGGGGAATGGAAATATTTGGTGGCAACATTCCTGTAAACTCAATCAATCTCTTGTAAGCCCATTACTACTTTTATTATTTAGTCTTAATTATAAATCATTTCTAATTACTTCGTTCATTGTGCAGCCATGCAAGGGAGCTCCAACCGTATGCTTCTTCAACCTCCATCACCATAAATATATAATAGGAAAAATAATATTTACTCACTCCGTTCCAAAATTAATTAATAGAATTTCGGCCACAAATAAATTTTACTTAATTGCCTGAATTAAATGATTGATGTTGGGCATGTAGGCTTTAACATTCTACAAGTGCCAAAATTTGATAGTGAAGGACTTGAAGATCCAAAATTCACAACAAATGCATCTCTCATTCCAAAAGTGTACAAATGTTCAAGTCTCTAATCTTCAGGTCACTGCCCCCGGAAAAAGCCCTAACACCGATGGAATCCATATTACGAGCACCCAAAACATCCAACTCTCCAACTGTGTCATAGCCACAGGTTCTCCTTTGTCCTGAGAATAAATTAATTCAAATATATACTTCCTACGTCCTTAAATTGGTGTATATTAATTCTGTCTTTAAAATACATGTTAAGAATGGACACTCATTTAGGAACAAATGTCATACGCAGATTATACTTTTGCTAATGGGGTGGCTCGTTACAAATTTTATAATCATGATTCTGTGTGAAAATTGAAGGTGATGATTGTATTTCAATTGAAAGTGGATCGGAGACGATTCGAGCTACGGGTATAACCTGCGGACCGGGACACGGAATAAGGTCACTAATTGATCCTATTTTTTCTAACCATGCACATATATGGTTTTTGATTTTCTTTGCTTAATGTAACAAGTATTGTTATGTTATTATATGTTCAGCATTGGAAGCTTGGGGGATGGAAAATCAGAAGCTTATGTTTCTGATGTCATTGTAAATGGTGCTACACTTACTGGGACAACAAATGGTATTAGGATCAAGACTTGGCAGGTCTGTCTTTATGCATTCCTATCTCTAATAAATAAGGGAAATGCATCCCATTATTGAAGATGTTCATATGACCCGCGAAAGCCCACCTGGCCCACCCGACCCAAAATCATAACTAGTAATGATGGGATCAAGCCTAAAGCCCAGAGGCCTATTGGGTGGGTTGAATCTAAAAGAATTTGGTCCTCAGGCTGACACAAGCCCAATTATTTTTTGATTCAGCTCAGGTGGGCCAAGGCCAAAGCCCACGTCGGCTGAACCTTTTCAGGCCGAACCAATCTGGGCCTCCAGAAAATTGTATGTTATTTTTTTCTTCCATTTATAATGTTTCAGGGTGGATCTGGAAATGCAAGCAACATAAAGTTTCAAAACATTGTAATGAAAAATGTAGCTAACCCCATTATCATAGACCAAAACTATTGTGACCAAGACAAACCTTGCAAGGAGCAGGTAATTTATTTCTTTATTTACAAATCAATTTCCTTAAATTTTTATCATTAATAATTATATTTTTATCTTAATTTTTTTTATTTTTTGAAAAAATAACCAGAGCTCAGCAGTTCAAGTGAAGAATGTTGTGTACCAGAACATAAAAGGTACAAGTGCTTCTGAAGTCGCCATAAAATTGGATTGCAGTAAGAGCCATCCGTGTCAAGGGATCGTGTTACAGGATATCAACATTGTCGAAGAAGGAAGCAAAGACGCAAAAGCCGTATGCAACAATGTCAAATTGAGTGAAAAGGGAAAAGTTTACCCGCATTGCCCTTGAAGATCTCATCATATATCTCAATATTTCTATGTTTATTTCATACTAATATGCAAAATGTGGACAGCTGTGTGTATATTGTAGCTTGTTGTATAGTACTGTAATTGTTTTAGAAATAAACGCTGACCTATACCTCCGGAATGTTGCTGGTTTGCTCTTAATATTACATGACCGAGCCAAAATTGTAATCGTATCAATCTAGCTGTAATCAACGGATCGGATCTCTGGATTTGCCTCAAATAAGTCTGAAACAGATGAACAAACAATAAAACTAAGCCGAAACTTTAACGGCGAATGCAATCCTGCGTGAGAGTAAGTTTATGATTGAGATAATAAGAAAAGAAGAAGGGAAATGTTTAAAGGATAGAATAGACCTGATTTTGAAGTTATAATATCTTTTTTATAGGGGATAGGTGGAGTAATCATAATGAATAGGGATTAGAATTGGAGTTGGTTTAGGAAAGTGAATCATAGCCAATATTAGAATCTGCGTAGACTGGAATCCTTATGGAAATAGGATTGTCCGAGCATTAACCTGCTCGGTGGAAAGATCCTCTCTTTAGCTTAGACCGAGGACCAAAGTCTGGACTACGTTGTTGATAAAGTGTTCCTCTTCTGAGATGTGCTCATGCTCGTTCCATCAACGAGCTCACCCTTGAGTCATTGAGTTATCATCGATTTGCCCGGCTTTCTTCCCACGACACCTAGAGGGTCTGGGTCCGAGCTCGTGCTCGTTGGTTGTGGCTCCGAGCTCGTACTCGTTGGCTGGGGCCTCCACACGGGCTATAACCCTAGCAGGTACTTGGGGTTATTCCTTTCAGTGGCCTCCTGCTTTTTACTATAGTAGGGGGAGAGTAGGAAGTGAGGATACCGAAATCGTCAAATCAGCCCAAATCCAAGTGATCGTCTGCTCCGGAGATTGCTAGGCCTAAAAATAAGACAGAACACGTAAACTAAGTCGGGGCTTGACCGGCGAAGGCCCTCCGTCGTGAGAGTAAGTCACGGTTTTGTAGTGAGGAACTAAATTGACAGAGTTTCTGTATGTAAAAAGTAACGTACCAAATATTGTACCATATGACTTGTATTTATAGGGATGGATTGATAGAATCCATGTTGAATAGAACTTGTAAAGAGATAAGATATAATCCTAGGAGGATTATATCTGTTAAGGAGTCATTGTTTGACTTGATGTAGATGGTTATAATCCTGATGAGATAACAACTGTTGAATCCTTGTTTGAATAGGACTGCTCCATCTGCTTGCCGGATGACCGAGGAGCGTAAATGTCTTATCTCGGCGTTTGCGTGTAAGCCGAGATGCATGACTTAGCTTCCTCGTCTACTGACGATCTGACGGCATGTGAATATGCCGAGACGCATGATTCTGTCTCCTCGTCATATGAAGATATGCCGAGGTAAGAACTTTTCTCTCCTCGTCGTTTGTGATGTCTCGGAGCATGATGAGCCAAGGAAAGTATGAAGAGCCCGTTGTCAATGTTACGGCCGAGGAGATACCCCTCGGCATACGAGGAGGGTATCCTCGGCAGTTGTAATTGGGGCATTTATACTTGTATATTGGTCCTTGATAAGCCTTGTTGGTGACGATGTACGAGACCGAGGAAGCCCATGGTTGCTTATAATAACTTGTATGTGGATTATGTTTATTGCCCAATCCATTTGGGCTTGACCCGGATAAGCCCATGTTCGTATCTCGGTTTATACTATTCAGGAAGCATATAGACTGACGCCTTGCTCGTTATTTTCATTCTTTACGCTTCCTGACTTGTTGAGAGAAAAGCAAGAGCAGTCTAGACAAATTCCGGCCACCGCACTTCTTCCCTTCTGACCAAATTTCAATCAATCTGTTCATTCATTCACAGGTATCTTCCCTTTCCTCTCCTGAACTTTTTTAATTGGATAGTTTCGCCTTTTATTGAGTTTGGTCGTTAGCTCCAATGAAATACTCACCGGAGAAGATGAAGTTTTCGGCCACCTGATGGTTTTTTGAGTGTTGATCTTGTTTCTTTTCCAGAAATGACGCCTGAATTTATGAGAGTTGTGTGAGATTCCTTGTACTGTTACCACCGAAAGACCAAACTAATCTAAAAGAGTGTGGGAGACGGATGGGTAAAGTTAACTCAACGTGAGGTTGAGGTCCCTTCGATGGGTTTAGGATGCATTGGATTGGGTGTGAGGATTGGATGAGGACCGAGCACTGGGTCATAGTCAAATTTGACTACTATAACGAGCTCACAAACTATAATAACCCATTATGTTGTAGGGCCAAAACCTCCCTTAACTTGTATAGAAGTAGGTGAAAGGATAGGAGAGGGATCTGACCCACCAACGAGCCACGCTTCTCGTCTGACCAAGAGTATGGCCCTTACCCTATTCTTGCAGGCATGTTTAGGCGTGAGAGCAGTGTAGATTCCCAAAATTCCCATCTGTCTGGTCGGGAATACACTCAAAATGAGGATGCTCGTGCCTCTCGAGCTCAGACTCATATAGAACAGCTGATAACACCGAGCAAGCTGGTCAACTGATTCTTGTAGAATCCGCCCCCGAACCATTCATGATCGAGAGGATCGAGGCCCCAACTGAGGCAGCGAGGGAGGAGAGTGACTATGAATTGGAGGTTCTGGATGAGTGGGGAGTTGTGGACAGTGATGCAATTATCATCAAAAGTTCGAGGTTGTTAGGTTATGCCTCGAACAACCCACAGCCCATGGTCCCCGAATACGAAGAGACATTGGAGCAAATTAACTTTGTGCGGATGTTCTGCACAAACTATAATATAGATATGAGTGAGTACAAGGTCGCCTACTTAGACAGAACCATGAACGATGTCGAAATAGCCGACCTGATAAAGAGGAGGGAGAGGGTGGCTTTCTTTGTGGGCCAATTCGAGCTGGGACTTAGGCTTCCCTTGGATTCATTCATCTACTTTTTTTTAGTGAAAACAACACTGTGTCGATCCAGATGGTAGCGAACACGGTGAAGGCAGTGAACAACTTCCTGGTTTCCAGCCGCCTCTTAGGATTCGAGCCCACACTTGGAACATTCTGCCACTTCTCTCGCGTTTCGCGTACCCTAAGTAAACCGGGGAACCCCAAGTACCAAACCTTGAGCTTATTTAACAACCCAAAGTAGCCAAATCTTCTCTACAAGTTCCCCTCGAAACTTAACACCTTCACCATTGACTTGGTTTTGATCGAGAGCCGAATGGGGTGGGGCTTCAACTATCCTCGTACGCGAATGCATAAAATCATGGATCCTTTGACCCCCAAGTAGATCGCTGACCTGAACAAATCTTTTAAGAGTTTGGTGCGAGGGGCCAACTGTGGGGCCCCCGACCCGAAACCTTAGCTCGTGCCCCGAGCGGGAGGGTCCCTTTACTAGATAAATCACCTAAATTAAAAAAATTTTGTTTAACTTTTAAATATACAAAATCAACTTTCATAACCCAACATAACTCAACTACACATCTCCACTTGGAGGCAAGTTATAAAACAAACTTTGCAAAAACAACCTGTTAAATTACATCATATATACGAAAGAAAACGTTTTACAAAAGAGTTTTATATACAAATTTCCCCCCAAAAGAATAGTACTCGAAGGATACTTCCAACCTCCACCTAACTATATACATACCCTGACATATCCCAAAAGAAAGTAGTCCAAACTCCTTCCTCCGGCCTCACTGATTCGGGCCACCTGTCTCAGCGCGATCTAAAACAGTAAAAGGGAGAAGGGGTGAGAATAAATCTCAGCAAGCTATTATAATACAACAAGATGCCATATAAGATGCAACACATAACATGGTTACACACAACACCTTGTTTAAAGCGGTAAACACATTACGTTACCTCAGTTTACCTTTCCTGTCTGAACAATATGTCGTACAACGTGGGAGTAATAACTCCTCTCTTTTGTGAACTGCTTATGCATATTCACATCTTATAAGACTCATTTTTCAGAGAACCATATAAGATTACTCGTTATTTGTAAATGCTTTTGGCTACGTACAGAAGCTATCACCCGAACTGTGGCCACAGTTGGGGACAGTCACAGGTATAATGTAATTCGATCAACTCATAGAACATTTTCCATAATTGATTGAATTCCATTATACCCCTAAACATCAGTTGATAGAAACATTCAAGAACATAAATAGATACTTGAAAATAAATCCACAATCGGGATATGAATCCAACAACATGGTATTAGTACTCATGTTCAAACCATCACAATAGTGCAACTTATGCTTCAAACACTATTGAACATTTTCCATAATTGATTGAATTCCATTATACCCCTAAACATCAGCTGATACAAACATTCAAGCACATAAATAAATACTTGAAAATAAATCCACAATCGGGATATGAATCCAACAACATGGTATTAGTTCTCATGTTCAAACCATCACAATAGTGCAACTTATGCTTCAAACACTATTGAACAACCACACCATGAATATGTAACCAAGCATTGGCACAATATATCACAAACACGCCTTACATATTCACATACAATATTGCTTAACCCCGCTAAAAGGATTAAGATCATTTCACCAAGTTTTATTCAACTTTGGTTAAGTTCCACATTACTTTCCAATCATTTTAGAGACAAGATTTAATCACCTTCCTAATACCCTTTTTGGACAAGTTAAGACATCATTGGATAGATCATATGTTGTACTCGGATTAGAGTGTCCAAAAGTGTTAAAGGATGTATTAGGGAGTTAGGAAAATTCTCTCTAAAAGGCCAAGTTAACAAAGCTGAAAACAGAGCAGGGCACGACTCGTGCCCTCCAGCACGACTCGTGCCCCAATTCTGCACGAGTACATTTTTCTGCACGACTCGTGACACGAGTCAAAAGGTAGGGAACGACTCGTGCCCTCCAGCACGAGTCGTGCCCTTCAGCAAAATTTCAGTCTGAAGCTGGAAACATCAGCAAGGCTTGGAAACTTAACAATTTTACACTATCCTTACACCTCAAACAGCAATACACTAAACCAACTTCATTTCAACTCATACAAAACCATTTCCAACCATTCTAAGCTCAAAGAAAAATGTTCCCAAAATGCCATTCACCATTTAGACTTCAATCCTTTCCCCTAAGCTGGTACCACCATACACTCATCATGCAACTCATCCCTAAACCATTTCAACCCAAGTAAAAAGGTTCCAAAATGCCATGCAACAATTTATACATCAACCATAGCAACTTCAAACCTCAAATGAACAAGTATTGAAGGAAGGGACATAATAACTTACCTCCAAATAATATGAAAGTGAGAAAACTTTATTCGGATAGAAATGATCCCCTCGGCTTCCTTAACATTTAGACGCAGACGGATCGCAAAACGGATAAGGAATGAATTTAAGGGAATTTATGGAAGGAAATCCTAGGTTGAAGCTTTCATGGAGGAAAAAGAAATAAAAGGCAAGAAATGGTTACAGATGAATGAAGCTTTCTTACCAAATACAAATCCAAGGATATACATTAGACAATTTCTACTTAAGCTTTCTTAAGTTGTAAACCTTACACTTAAGCACCTCAACATTTTATAAGCTTTTATTTAAATTTTCCAATATTACCAATTCACTACACAACTCCAATTTATTTCAAGTAGACATTAAATAATTAAAGTTAATTTATTAACATACTTAGAATGCCTATTAAGTTATAAACAAATGAACTATCACCAAATAATCACAAATAAAATGCAAAGCATAAAATGAAATGCAATGCATGCCACAATCACGTGCTCAACATGTGACCAAAATAGTGTCTAGGTTTAGGGTCGTGACACCAACGATACAGAATGGGTAATTGAGTGGTCTCGTTTGGAGAGGCTGCCCAAGTATTACGCCCTGGCCGGGTTAAATGTCAAACCAGTTGATGGTGTACATCCACTCATTATCGTGGCCCCCAAGCGGTGTTACCCCTTCTCCCCTTCTTGGTGGTACATCAAGATTTCTCTTTCGAAGTGGACTGTTCGGCATGCCTGAAATTACCCGGATCCGGCTCGCGCGCGGAGCCCCGGCATCTCGCACTCGTGCGTCGTTTTTGGGAAGTCGTCCAGATCCGATAGGCAGCGCGATCGCGCCCCGGCATCTGGCTTATTTCGTTTTGCTGTTGGAGGTGTCTCGCTGTGTTTTTGCTTTGTAGTGTCACCACGCCGTTTTTATTAAGCACAAAACATTGAAAAAGGGCATCAGTTTAAAAAATAAATTGTTTTTGTGTGATGAGATTTTTGAGTTCGGAGGTCAGATGACTCCTCGGGAAGAGAATATTAGAATATTAGAGCTCACCCGAGCCGCCTCGTAAAAACGAGTCTTTCGGTACCCTTTATATTCTTTAACTGTTGTGTGTGTGTGTGTATGTGCTTTTAAAAATGCATGCGGTATCGGATGTCTACATTGTACACTGCTTTATTGAAATGTATTGAAATAGTGTAGGAAGGAAGCCTTACCAATGTTGGTTCGTGTCTGTCTTCCACTGGGGAATAGTGTTTGAGGATGGAATAGTGTTCCGGTACGGACCGAGATTGCTTCGGGATGAGCCGGTTGTCTGCGGACAGAGTTTTGGTGTGCGTTGGGATTGCCGGGATCACTCGAGCAGAGGTTCGACGTGCGTTGGGATCGCAGGGATCACTCGGGCAGAGGTTCGGCGTGCGTTGGAATGGCAGGGGTCACTCGGGCAGAGGTTCCTACCCACCCGGGCCTTTTTCTATTTCAACCGGCGTGGGTTGGAATAACCGGTTTGACTCGGAAAGAGCCGGGACGCCTCGAGAAAGACCAGGCAAGGCCTCGGAGTACCACGAGGGGCCTCAGAGTACCTTGAGAGTACCTTTCGGTAGCGCGAGAGCGTCGCGGGAGCGCTCGGAGAGGCTTCGGAGCACCACAAGGGAGCTCGGAAGGCCTCAGAAGGATCCGAAAGGGGCCGGGAGTGCCTCGAGAGGACTTAGAGGGGTGCCAGAAGGCTGGGGGGAGAGGAGAGAAGAGGGAGATGTGTGAAATGAGGGAGGGGGAGCCCTCTATTTATAGCCATGGATTTTGTGCAAGAAGGTCCGTACGGACCTTCCAGGTAATCCAACTTTTTGGTTTTCCTCGATTAGAGGGAATAAGTGGACTTTAAGGAGATTCAGCCATGATGATGTCTGGTAACAAGAAGGTCCGTACGGACCAACCTTGCATGCATAAAGGTCCGTACGGACCAACCATGTAGCTGAGTAATTATTACTTCCGGGATTTGAGGGAATATCTTGGACTTTAAGAGGATTCAGTAATCATGGCAACAAAGAGGTCCGTACGGACCTTATATGTTTTTTCGGTTTCTAAAAAATTCCTCTGAGGTCCTTTTGTGCTTTTTTTGTCCCAGAAAGGTCCCTCCCTTGGTTTGGTTGGGGATTTTGAGGTTTTTGAGTGTCACGAGTCTTCGAGACTGCATTTGTGTGAGTCTGCGGTGTTTCCCGTGTGTTAGGAAGAGGGTGATCCAGATTGGGGTAATTACAGAAGCCCCTCGACGACGTCACTTACGGAGGAAGTGGGGTCATCGATAAGATAAGGGTCCTGATCTGGATCGCGTGCTGGGAGAGGAAGTGACCGTGTAGGTCGGTGTGTGAGGACATGGTGGTGTCCTATTGTGTGACCGTTTAGGTCAGTTGACTGGACCCTGTGATAGGATTCCTACGTATCCCTAGCGGGAATCAAGCATGGTCGTAGTTCAGAGGTCGCGAAATTGTGAGTGTATGCGGGCGTGGAGGTGCCCTGAAGTGTCGTGTGACCGCCGAGGTCGACTGTGAGGACGTGGTGGCGCCCTGAGATGGAAATTTTACGATTTTCCGAATCGGATGGTTTAAAGCCTTCCGGGCTGGAGATAGTGATGTGGAAGGTTTATACGGTCTTCCGAACCGAGTGGTTTAAAGCCTTCCGGGCTGGAAATAGTGATGAGGACGTGACTTGTCTTCTGGCTGCGGTTGTGTCGTGCGTGAGGACTTGATTCGTCTTCTGACTGCGGTAGTGTGGAGGCGTGGCTGCCTTGTGCTTTGATTGTGAGAGGTGTGGATGCCTCGCGTTTTGTCCGCTGGGGAAAGGTTGGACTTACGATGACTGCCGGTGTTCATCTGCTGGGGATATGTGGCCTCGTAGGGGCTTTGTCCGCTGAGAAGGTGACTTCGGGCTTACTTTGATGGCCGGTGGTTGATTCACCGTTTGGCATTTTGGAGGCATTTTGTGCCTTGAGATTTGTGCTTGGAGGTGCTGGCTCCTTTTGTGCTTGTTTCACCATTTAGTGGGCGAGGTCCAGGCTTTTGATGATGGCCGCTGTTTGTGTTGCCATTTAGTGGGCAAAATTCGGGCTTACGATGACGGCCGGGTTTGGTGTTGCCATTTAGTGGGCGAAATCCGGTTTTACGATGATGGCCGGTGCTTGAGTTGCCGTTTAGTGGGCGAAATCCGGGCTTACGATGACGGCCGGTGGTTGAGTTGCCATTTAGTGGGCAAAATCCGGGCTTACGATGACGACCGGGGTTGGTGTTGCCATTTAGTGGGCGAAATCCGGGCTTACGATGAGGGCCGGTGGTTGAGTTGCCGTTTAGTGGGCGAAATCCGGGCTTACGATGATGGCCGGTGCTTGAGTTGCCGTTTAGTAGGCGAAATCCGGGCTTACGATGACGGCCGGTGGTTGAGTTGCCATTTAGTGGGCAAAATCCGGGCTTACGATGACGGCCGGGGTTGGTGTTGCCATTTAGTGGGCGAAATCCGGGCTTACGATGAGGGCCGGTGGTTGAGTTGCCATTTAGTGGGCGAAATCCGGGCTTACGATGACAGCCGGGGTTGGTTTTGTTGGGTTGAGGACCAAACTGCATTGAATCTGCTGAAATAGGCCTTTGGACAGCCAGGGGCAAAGAAGTAATTTGGCCTCACGTTGCAAGATGGTCCGTACGGATCTTCTCCCTCTACAAAGAGGTCCGTACGGACCAATGTTGATTTTTACAGTTCCCAGGTTTTGACCAGCTTCAGCACCGAGGCGTTTCCCCATTCTTCTTCTTCCAGTTCGTGAACCACCGAGAGAGAGGGAAAGAAAACTCCATTGTTGCTCCAAATTGCTTAGAAAATCCTCAATAATTTAGCTTGAATTGCTTGTCAATGGCGGAAAGAGCATGGAGAGGTCGTCATCAACGGAGCCAAGAGGCGATCGAGCAAAGGGCGGAACTTCAAAGGAATTGCACTTCCTTCATGCCTTCGTCGAGGAACCCGGATGTATTGTATCCGAATCCGGAGGTACACAATAGGCAAGCTAGGAACGTCGGGGGGGTAAGAAATCAATTTCGCCTTGATTCCTTGCTTGAATTGTTGAATGCTAGAACTAGGTTTTAGTTTTTCGCATATTTGGGGCTTTTGTTGTTTGCCATGCTTTTTGTGAAATTCGTGATGAATTGTTGAAATTGAGCATGTAAAAATTGTAGGTATGTGATTTTTATGCAAAAATGTGTAGATTAGCTCTTATTTGTAAAAATAAAGTGCCTCTCTTTGAAATGCATGCTTTGGTGTTTTGTACCTTATGCTATTTCTGTGTGTACATTGTGAGAAAAATTGCCATGTAGGGATAAATTTTGTGAAAAATGTGACATGTTTCGTGTTTTGTGACGGGTTTTGTCTGAAAGTATGTGCCGTGTAGGGACGGACTTTTCTGAAAATGTGTAACGTAGTGTGTGCCGTGTTTTTGGTGATGGAGTTTGTGAGGAGTTTATGTGCAATATGTACCGTGTTTTGTAACGGGTCATTTGAAAATGTGTCATGTAGGGCTTAATCCCTCTGTTGAGAAAATTTGTACAGTGTGTGCCGTGTTTTGTGATGGACAGCATGGGGAAAATTATGTGCAATGCATGCCGTGTTTTGTGATGGGTTACATGTGAAAATTGCGTGCAATGTGTGCCGTGTTTTGTGACGGACCTCTTTTTTTTATGCTTTGGTTTCCTTTTGGTATTTTACCTTAAGTACTGTGACTGACGTACCTTTGTTGTGCTTACCTGCAGGATGAGGGGCTTTTGTCTGGGAAAGCCAAAAAGATGAAGTCTCGAGGGTCGCTCGAGGCAGTAGTGGAGCTGTGGCAGCAGTTGCCGGACATCTCTATGGAGGGCAGGCCGAGCCCTAAGAGGCTGGTCTATGGTTCTGGCTTGGGCGCGTTCGTGGAGAACTTGACCGGGATTTCTGATACGAGGATGAACAAGAGTATCTTCCTGGGCTTGTCCGAATATTGGTGGGATACCACCCACACCTTCCATTTGAGCTGGGGCGAGGTAACGGTGACTGTTAGTGTTATGCTCTAGGCCTATGATTGATAGACTTATGTGCTGATATTATTTATTATTATATGAGATGTTTATCATTTGATTATTATATGTTTTGTATATTTGTTTATAATAATCTCCGTCCCTAATTATTAAGAGAATAATTGGTATATTTGTCAATGGATAATCATACGATGATTATATGCATAGAGATGCACATTAAAATTATGGGTACTTGTTAGAGAACAAAGGACTGGACTTGACCCGCATGAGATTTATGTCATGGTCAAATATCATAATTAAATCTCATAAGGTTACTTCATTTAGTCCCTAGACCTGAGATTATCATGACCTTACATATGATGAAAGTCATGTTTGATTTTAGTCAAACGGTATCTTAACACGATATCTATAAAGGCTATCTTTGGCATGATCGGATTCATGATGGGAAGGATGATAAGTCAAGATGGAAGTTGTCCCTCAGAAGAAAGATTTTTTGCTTGGGCCCCTCGATGAGTGATAATGATGAAAGTGTATGGTCGTACCCCAATATGATTGGAATTATCATTATACTCAAAATCGAGAAAGCATTGAACAAAGACAAGTTGACAAGGACCATGAATTGTGTTCAATATAACATCGCGAGACGAAGGGAGAAATGGAAGTGTACCGTTGGAAACGTGAACTCTTACGTTATATTATTTGGGTAGACATAATGGCTTGCTAGAGTCCGCTTATATCTTATGAGATTCGATATGATCGATCTCATTGCCAACATAGTATCATCCTATTGGGTCACACACAAATAGAATGAATTGGTTAAACCAAAGGAAGAATGATTGAGAGTTTATGTATATGGCAACCTTTGTCACGCGACATACCTAGCCATGTGGCAGACTATATCGCGCGACATATCTTGCCACCAGACGCGGTTGACAGCCTGGTGTAAGTGCTCCAATTTGAGTTGGTAGCATTTTCGTTAGAAAATTAACGAAAGTTCTAACATCCCTAACATTTCTAACAATTCCTAACTTTTCTAACAAAGCAAGGGTAAATTGGGAATTGCTATTTAGAGTTAAACCAAGAAAAGAATCTCAAAAAAGGCCAAAAACCCGAAATGGAAGCTGCTGGAACAAAAACTGGTTGCTTAATTTAAAAAATATTCTTCCTGTCCAAAGCCTGGAGCAGCATTTAATGCACCAGGCACGCCTTCAAGACCATCCGCGCGGATGAATTTGATTTCCCAGAATGCCTATAAATTGAACCCCTCAGTCTCATTTTTAAGGAGCCACAACTTAATTCACAACAAAGCCTTGGCGAAAATACTAGAGAAAACAGTGAGAATTCCCTTGAATTGTCACCTTTTTCTCTTGATTATTTTCCCAAATTACACCCACTCACTCTCAAACTCAAAGTCTCAAACACAAACACAAGGGAAGATAGGTATAATCTCCTTCTCCCTACCCTAAATTTCTCTCATCCATGCATGCATCTCATACTTTGAAGATGTAACTTGTTCACTTCTTGCCCTAGATCCAAGAAGATCACCATGGAAGTTCATATCCATGGATGATCCTCTACAAGGATCAACATTTCTTTCAAAATTGTTTTCACTTCTTACAAACATATTTTCAAAACCCTAAAAATCATTTTCATACATAAAATCTTGATTTCAAAGGATAAAATTCCACTTCCCAAGCAAATGAAGTGCTTTAAGTCCTAATGTACCCTAAGGATGACTTGATATAGTAGATTCACCACTAAATGTCTAGTGACTACTAATCAAAGCCTAAGGAAATGGGGACAAGCATGGATGCAAAACCCCCTTTAAAATCACATTTCCCTTCAAGAACATCTTGCTGTCCAGTAGCATTGTTCTAAGACCTCTGTCCATGGTCTAATTTTTTTGGACACAGAAGAACTTGGAATTTGGTGTTGACTAAAAAAAACTTTTTGTAGAAAACATCCATAGCTTTCCAGACATATTTTTACTTTATTTTTTGCGTGAGTAAAACTCCCTTTTTCAAATTATTTTCTAAAGGTCAGTTCATCAGTCTCTGGAAATCCAGATTCCACATCTGAGATTTCCAGAAGGTTTTGGTCTACCAAATCATCTCCAAATGGAAAATACTTTTTTATAAACCTTTTTTCCAGACAGAAGGTTTTGGTCTACCAAATCATCTCCATAGCTTTCATTCTCGGACTTTCCCCAGATTTTGAAGTTTTAAAACTCTTAAATCCGTTTTAAAATCAAGTGTCCACTTCCTTTTTCATTCTGGCAGAATTGGTTTCCAACTTCAAGAAATCTTTTGAGTATCAAAACTCAACCCAAAAATCATACCAAAAATCATAACAAAAATCATGGGACTTGTTTAATGTCTTATAAAGAGTTCCCAATTTTTATTTTTCTCAGTTTGAACTTATTTTGGCCAAATGAACACACACACACACACACAAATTGTTTTTAAACTTGGAAGACTCATTTTTACGAGGCATTCCGGGTGAACACTAACGTTCTTCCTGGCGTGTAACGTGACCTCCGAACCCAAATCTCTAATCTCGGGCATTTTTCAAAGTTTTGGCCCTTAAAACAAAAATGGCGTGGCGACTCCGTGTTTTTCGATTGATTTTCAAAGAAAAGAAAAATACCAATCTTTCGAAAAATGGCAACATTCGTTACAGTGGCGACTCCGCTGGGGATATGAAAAAATAAGTTTTATCTTTTCAACAAAAAAAAAAAGAGAAAAACTTTTGAGGGTCAAGCTTCCGTCCCGGCATTTGAAACCGTTTGTTGTGTGTGTGTTGATTTTGCACATTTCGTGTTGTTTTGGCCGCCTCGAAAAAGTCAAAATTTTGACTGTTGGACCCGTTGCCTTGAACTGTTTGAATTTTTGGAATTATGTGCTTATGTGTTCATTTGCTTTCAAAAAAAAATTTCAAAAAAAAAAAAAAGAATTTCAAAATTTTTTTTTTCCAAAAAAAAAAAGATTCTTCAAAAAAAAAAAAACAAAAAAATCATGCATCACACTTTTTAAGACACATGAGAAAATCTCTATTTTACTCAGAAAAAGAAGATAGACTGCTTGCACACTACGCGCACTTGACCTTACACTGCACACTACGTCCCTAACCCGGGGAAATCCCTGTAGCGGCCCCTTTGGTCTTATTACGCCTCTCGGTGCAAGCACGGGACTACCCAAACATCCCATGGAGCCTCGTGTCGACCATGCACTTGTCCGTGACACACTTTGTTCGAGACCCGGTTGGTTTTTAGTCTGGTCTGTGTCATGCCCTGTCTGTGTATAGACCTTTCCTTTCAAGCCTTAGTCGGCATACCAAGTCAATATCTTTCGAGACCCTAATCAGTCGAAGTCCTGCCGGTTCTCCGTCACGGGCTTTGACCAGATATTGACTGGCGCCTTGACTTTGACTCTGACTGGCACAAATTATACACTGACTCCCAGCATGACACTGAGTCATCAAGAATTAACGATTATTCCATGCCTAATTACGGCCTAATTGACGACGAGTCAAGATCAATTGTGGACACTTATCAGTCTGAATCATGCCGACTTTTTGTCGAGCCCTCGGACATGATCTTGACTTTGACGTCAGCTTTGTCCGTAATTTACATCGAATGCTCGTTAATACTCGATTACCCGCCAGACTTTTAGGATCTTTTTTCTTTTCGGTCGGTGGGACCCACTTGCCCTATAGGACCCTCGCCCGGGGCTGTCCGCTCTGGGAAGTCGAAATACAGGTGGAATACGAGGGGCTTATAGACGTAGTGATGGGGCCCACTGATCAAGGATCAAGAGTAGTTTGCGAAAAAGAAGAGCAATCTTTTCCAACCGATTAGGTTAATAAAATACGTTTTAAAGTAAACTAGAACAAATAACTGCATGTTGCATGAGCTCAAAGCCCAAACACCTACCCTCCTTCAATTCCCAAACATCTGAACCCTCGTGTCTTTCCCCCCGCAGCTCCTCACAAAGCTTGGTTTCGGGCACCGGGTCACCGTTTGATCAGTTGGGAAGAGTCAAGCGCGTCGTCAGCTTCACCGTTTATTCCGACTCTGGGTTTTAGAATGTCTGCATCAGCCGGTAACGATGGGGACAACATCACTCCGCCTCCTGGGACTCCTCAAACAGAACAGAGTGGAATCAGTTAGCCGAACAGATGAGACTGCAACTAGAAGCACACCTGAATAGCCTTGTGGAGGCTATTAAGAGCCATGGTTTGGCCGCCAGCCTCAATCCCAAGGGCACTTTTACTGTAAACAAGGAAGAAAGCCCTCCTCCCACTCTCAACCATCCTGGATATGTCAAGATGCCACCACAAGATTCCTATGTCTCCACCATCGGGACTCCTGCCCGTCGACTTACAGGCCAACTAGCCCCCAAACAGCAATTCAAAGGGCCGCCATTCCAACAGCAGTCAGAGATGGAGCAGTTCGGCATACCTCAGCAGCCATCAGGTGTCCCCTCTCGGAGTGATACCGATCCCGCAGAAATCAGTAAGGGGAACGGAGATTGGGAAACAACGGAGGAAATATGGTTAGCCATCAGGGCTCTCGAGGAACGCCAGAATAAACAACAGGCCTGGATCGAGAGGCCACACGTCATTTCGGAACATTGTCAATCCCCCAACTGACTGGGGCTCCCCTGAAGGACAAATATGTGCCTGTTCCCCCGGCTCCTAATACCTCTCATTACCCGGCGGAGTCCAACCATTTGCTTCCCGATGAGCCCAACAACAGATCTCCCCAGACCAGTTCAACTCAAAGTCATTCCAGCACAGCTCAACCCGAGGTCCCAAATCCACCACCAGCTGTAGAGCACATTTGGTGGGATATCTGTGACTGCCTCGACTGTCTCGAAAGGGATTATCAAGACTGGATAAATGAAGATCATCCTCCCAAAAAGAAGAAGTCCTCTTCCCAGCAAAATCTGAAAGAAAGGTTCGAAGCCGGTGATACCAGTGTAGGCACACTCGGAGAGCCATCCGGAAAGTTCGATTACCACGTACTCTACTCCAGCCAATCCTCCCTTCCTCCAGGCCATGCCGCTCTAGAGCAAACAGGGGTGAGAAAGCCAGAAAGCCCTGCGGACAACAGAATCCACCTCTTGGGACACCAGAGTACCTCAGATTTGGGTAATTCTACCGCCAGTCAGAAACCTAATCCCCTACGGGATCAGCCCAGGTTCAGTTTGTCCAGCTCCCAAGCGCATACCGGCAAAGAAAGACCAACGCCAGTTTGGCGCTCGCGCTCAATTAATATGCTGACCAATGGTGGCAACCGCTACAAACAGCCTCGACACAACCCTGAGGCTTCAGCAAACACTATACCTCGCAAAAGAAAGACGGGAAACAGACGGCCTGATGACTCTCTTTCTCTGGAAAAGGACCAAATCTACGATCCTCGACTGTATGGAAGTATGATCACCTTCTGTGATGAAGACCTGCCAAGAGATGTATCCAGACACAATGAAGCCCTGTACATCACCCTCCGGCTCAACACCGTATCACTCCCCGGAGTATTGGTGGACAACGGATCAGCCATCAACGTCCTTCCCTTCAGCATGATGCGAGCCCTACGCATCAATGAAAGGCACATGATCCCATCTACCCGTTCAATCAAGGCCTACGACGGCACGTCTCGTCCCATCTTGTGGACGGTGGCTCTGGAACTCTGGTTTGAAACCCAAATGGTGCCAGCAAAATTCCATGTAATGGACATCCCATCCGAATTCACAGCTCTGTTGGGATGCCCTTGGTTACACCACATGAAAGCCATAGCTTCCACTCTCCATCAATATGTCAAGTTCATTAACCGACAGGGGGATCTTGAAGTCATTAGGGGTGACAGTTTCCTCATAGGGAACGAAGCCGAGACTGTCGTCAAGCGTGCCCGCAGCCAGACACTGGGGCTACCTCCTTCGAATCGACCAAGGGACTATCGGGGCAAGTCTCATCAGAATCCCCCAGAATCCGGTGATGCCAACTATGTCAACGAACTCAAGCGGGCAGACCCTGAAGCAGTTCGATTCATCAAGTTCAATTGCCATTTCCAACATTTGGAGGCAGAATGGAAAGAAACACTGAATACCGCCATGATACGAGCACACAAACCCCCAGTCTCCAATCATAGATTTGTCAGCATTCTTCAAACCCATTCTCTGGCCTTGCCAAGCGAAGAGATTTTCATGATAAAAGTCGACAAGCACCGGCAGACTCAACTCGAATGTATGAACATCGTATGGGACGTCCTCCTCGAAGAACTACCCGCTAAGCCTTTTCGCTCGAGCATGGGGCATGAGATTTTTCCAGCAGCTCCAGCAGCACACCAAGACGCAATACGTCCTTACATCTGGATTGAGCGGTCAGACTGCGACGAGTTAGAATTCTCCAGAATTGAGGATGCGGCAGATCCGCAAGAAGATCCCTACATTCATATGCTCAGTTTTCAGGTGCCGGACCCGATTGATTCTGGTTCAGACAAAGAGATGATAGCAATGATTGAGGAAGAAGAACAGAAACAAGACAATCCCCGAGTCATGAGGCCACTGACAGCGATGCCATTGAGGAATTGGGAAACTCTCTCGGGCCCGTCTGCAACCAAAGAGGAAATGATCACCAAGCTTGGATTGGTCCCCCGTCCCTTTGTGTCAACCTTTGTAAAATCCTCCGAGTCTCTCATTGTTGAAATCGAGTCTCTCGAGTCGTCCGATGGCCTCACGCCTGAAGACTACGAAGTTGTAGCCAATGATGTATTTCCTTTCGTTCTCAATGAAATGATGAACCTTTCTGAGTATCCCTTGATTGCCACTTTAACTAATGATAAATTAACTAACAATCTAAAAACAGTTAATAATGATTCACTAGATGAAGAAGAAGACACATTAAATGAACAATATATCAAAGAAATCTTTAAGCAGGTTGTCCGGAAAGAGGAAAATCGAGCCCAAGCTGCCGAAGAGGTTTTGACAAGTGTGAATTTGGGAACTGCGAAAGAGCCTAAAGAGACGCAGATTGGTAGTTTCTTCGAGGGAACCGAAAGGGATGCCCTAATTGAGCTGCTAAGAGAATATGTGGATGTGTTTGCATGGTCCTATAAAGATATGCCAGGCCTCGACCCTTCCATAGTTGAACACCGGATACCGCTTGACCCGGAAGTCAAGCCAGTGAAGCAGAAGCTATGAAGAATTAAGCCCGAATGCTCTCTGCAAGTGAAAGAGGAGATAGAAAAAATGCTCAGAGCAGGATTCATCAGGGTCATTGAGTATCCCACATGGCTTTCTAACATAGTAACGGTGACCAAAGCCAACGGAAAAATTCGATGCTGCGTGGACTTCAGAGATTTGAACAAAGCTAGTCCAAAAGATGATTTCCCTCTGCCAAACATCGACATCCTGGTAGACACCACGGCCAACTATGAGGTTAAATCCTTCGTCGACGGCTTTTCTGGCTACAACCAAATCAAGATGGCAGAGGAAGACCAAGCCAAGATAGCTTTCACAACCCCTTGGGGCACATACTGCTACACGGTTATGCCATTCGGACTAAAAAATGCCGGGGCTACTTACTAAAGGGCAGCTATGGCCCTGTTTCATGACATGATCCACAAAGAAATTGAGGTCTATGTAGACGACATGATAATACACTCCAGAGGATCAGATGACCAGCACTTTGTTGATTTGAGAAAATTCTTCGGCCGCCTCTGAGACCACAGTATGAGACTGAATCCAGCAAAATGTACCTTCGGTGTAAGACGAGGCAAGGTGCTAGGATATATGGTGACAGAGCGGGGAATTGAAGTAGACCCCCAGAAAATCAAGGCCATAGTTGAAATGAAGCCACCCCGGACACTGACAGAAGTAAAATCCTTCATGGGAAGACTGCAATACATAAGCCGCTTTGTAAATCAGCTGACCTCGATCTGCGAGCCGATCTTCAAGTTGATGAAGAAAAATGTCTACACAGAATGGACTCCAGAATGCCAGCTCGCCTTTGAACAGATCAAGGCGTACCTTGTGAATCCCCTGATTCTTTGCCCACCACATCAGCGAAAGCCACTATTTCTATACCTAACTGTCACGGACACAGCAATTGGGGCTATGTTAGCTCAAGAAAAGAAAAATTCCAAGGTCAAAAACGCCATCTATTTCGTGAGCAGAAAGCTTCAAGGGAGTGAACTCAAATACTCTGTTTGTGAAAAGACTTGCGCAGGCCTGGTCTGGGTAGTGGGAAAGCTGAAAAACTACATGCAGTCTCACCCGATACATCTCGTCTCAAAGATAGACCCCATCAAATATCTGTTCGACAAGCCTTCCATCTCCATGAGGTTGGCAAAATGGTCGTTCTTTTTGGCTGAATACGACATCACTTATGTATCAAGGAAATCCGTAAAAGGGCATATAATGGCAGAACATTTGGCCGATTTCCCAAGTGATGAGTCCCGAGGACCTGAACCTCAATTTCCTGATGATGGAATCTTTGCTCTAGAAGGAGAAAATCGCTGGCAACTCTTCTTCGATGGGGCGTCAAACAAAAGGGGGAATGGAATAGGAATGCTTCTGGTCGATCCTACTGACGAGCACACCCCCATAGCAGTAAGATTGAACTTCGAGGTCACCAATAATGCTGCTGAATACGAGGCTTGCATAGCCGGGTTGGAAGCCGCCCTTGATAGAAATATCAAAGAATTAGAAGTGTACGGTGATTCCTCCCTCATCATCAACCAGGTCTCTAACAAGTGGAAGACCGTGGACCCGGGTCTGCAGAAATATCACACCTATATGGAAGAGCTAGTGACTCAGTTCAAAGAAATCAGCTTTCATTATTTGCCCAGAGATCGCAACAGATTTGCAGATGCCCTGGCAACGCTAGCCTCTCTCGTTGAAATACCTGAAGGAAAGTCTGTCAAACCATTCAGAGTTGGGAGAAGAGAAAACCCCGCTTACTGCTTTGAAATCGAAGAAGAGGCCGAACTAGCCAACGTTCCCTGGTATACTCAGATTTATCAGTACTTAAAGAACGGCGAAGCCTCTTTCAAAAATGAAGATGGGGAATATAAAGAAGGAATCAAAGCGAAAAGCCTCTCAGCCCTGAAGCGACTCGCCTCCCACTATGTTCTTTTGGGAAACATGCTGTACAAGAAGCGTTATCAAGGCCCCCTCCTGCGATGTATCGGCAAACAAGAGGCTACCGGACTCATGAAAGAAGTACATGGTGGTACCTGCGGCCCCCATATGAATGCTCGGGCTCTAATGCAAATCATACTAAGAATGGGATACTTTTGGATCTCCATGGAAACCGACTGCATCCAGTTCGTCAAAAGCTGCGACAAATGCCAGCGGTACTCAAATCTCAATCATTTGCCTCCTCACGAGTTATACTGCATGATGACCCCTTGGCCTTTCGTCACTTGGGGAATTGATGTCATAGGCAAAATCACACCATCAGGCAGCAACGGCCACGAATTCGTTTTGGTAGCAGTGGATTATTTCACCAAATGGGTTGAAGCCAAGTCCTACCGAATCCTCAACTCAAAGAAAGTAGCCCTCTTCATCAAAGAAAACATCATATGCAGATACGGGTTGCCGGCCGAAATCATCTCAGATAATGGATCCCACTTTGAAGGGGAATGCGACAGGCTGCTAGCAGAGTTCAGAATAACCCGTCACAAGTCATCTCCTTATAGGCCCCAAACCAATGGAGCCGTTGAAGCAGCAAACAAGACTCTAGAAAACATCATCCGAAAAATGGCTGTCCAAGGTCGAGATTGGCCCGAGAAGCTACACCTGGCACTCTGGGGCTACAGGACATCAGTCAGAACCGCAACAGGGGAGACACCATTTGCTCTCACCTACGGAATGGAAGCCGTACTCCCAATCGAGCTAGAAATCCCCTCACTCCGAGTGCTATTGGAAAGTCAAATCAACGAGGTCGAATGGCTTCAGAGTCGCCATGATGAGCTGGCCCTGCTAGATGAACGCCGATTGAAAGCAATGGAACATATCCGAGCTTACCAAGGGAGAATGGCCAGAGCCTTCGACAAGAAAGTAAAGCATCGGGAGATCAGGGAAGGTGATCTCGTTTTGAAAGAGAAGCCCCCAGTCCGTATCAACCCGCTTGGCAAATGGGAGCCCGTCTGGGTCGGGCCATATGTCGTCCAGAAGATCTTCTCCGGAGGGGCCATGCAACTTGCAGACCTCGACGGAAATCCCTTTGTACACCCGGTGAATGGTGACAAGCTGCGCAGATACTACGCATAAAACACTAAGTCAAATCCAAACAAAAAAAAAGAGTGCTAAAAGAGTAATACCCAACTAGGTTGAAAACCCGAAAAGGGCGGCCTAGGTAAAAGACAGGGTTGCACCAAAAAAAAAAACAAAACAAAAAAAAGAGTGCTAAAAGAGTAATACCCAACTAGGTTGAAAACCCGAAAAGGGCGGCCTAGGTAAAAAACAGGGTTGCACAAAAAAAAACAACAAAAAAAAAACAAAAAACAAATTAACCAGGTCGAACTACGGAGACCTGAGCCCTTTTGTCCGAAGGGAACGTAGGCAGCCGGAAACGGTTCGGTCTAAAATACAAATAAAAGTCATACTTTGTTATCAATACATTGATCAAGCCATGAAGGCGTCTTGAAAAACTCTAAAGCAATTCACATATTCATTACAGTTAAAAACTTTTTGATGAGTCTAAGCTCGGTTCATTCCTACAACTGACAACCTGCTAAAAGAAACTAAGATACATAATCAAACTAATGTGTCTGCTACAACAAGAAAGGGATACTCGGAAACCTCGAGGTCACTCTAAGCCGCTCGTACTGGCATCCCCTCTCTTCTTCCCCCTTCGGGTCTTCTTCCTTTGAACATGAAAAATGTCGGTCTTCCTCCTACCAAGCTCTGGTGTAGGAACAGGGTCTATCAAACCAGCCTCTGTCAGGGCCTTAGTAGCCCTAGCATCATCTCTCATCTCTTGTAGCTGAGCTGGTAACATAGGAGTCCTCCTCTACTGTCTCTTGACATAAGCCTCATAGTCGGTCACAACATCTCCGCTCCTGTCATGAGGGTTGGCCCTCGCCTCGGCCCTCCTCCTCTCCAAAACTGTCAGGTCCTCTGCGCCAGCAATGGTCTCATGTCGTCTCAAAATAGCCATCTGAGTCGCCCCCAAATGCCTCTCGTACCAATCCAAGTACCAAGTGGTCAGAAATACAGATCTCGGACGTCTGAGGATAACCCGAGGAGGAAAGACGTCATACCTCCATGCTCGGGAAAGAAATGAAAACACCGAAGGATCACCCATAGAAGCAGAAGCCACCACCCTAGTGGCTATATCATCAAAGTCATCCAAAGGAACCTGCTCCAAGCCAAACTGTCTCAGAACCAGAGTCGGAATGTAAAAGCTGGACTGAGAAAGTCCCGGAAGCATAACCACGTGAGACCCATCCTGAAGTACTCTCCGAGTCTCCACCCGCCAATGAGGCACCGACCATCTGATATCTTCAGTCTGGCGACCAGCCATCCAACGCTCCCACGAGCCCTGATCATCAAAATCCACAGTAACCCCTCTCCTGGCAAATGTCCAAGGCTTGATCATATCCGAAGTTTCTCGAAGAACCCCCAGGCGCTCCATCAGCCACAGAGTCAAGAGAAACGGGCTGCCCCCGTGCATGTACCGCCTCCCGGTAGCTAACCTGTCAAGAGCATGAAAGGTCTCCCCCAGGATCAAAGGCACAACATCTCTGCCCAAGCGACAGTGAACAACTACATCCAGCAGAGCCCGATGACAAATCCCAAAAGAATAAACCATAAACAAGGTTCCAAACATGCAGAGTGCAAAAGCATCCCAATAGGCGTCATCAATCAAGCCTAAGCCCCTAAATCTATCAGGAAGACCAGAAATGTCAAAATGATCGGGACTACAGATCATACCTTGTGCCTCCTCCGGAGAAAGATGAAGAAGGTTGCACAACCTATCGACGAAAGAAGCTCCTCCGGGCAAAGGAACCGCAATCTCTTCCACCTCCGGGCCACCAAGCAAAGCCCGAAATTCTTCAATGGTCGGAACCACTTCATTGTAAGAAAGGCAAAAGACATGCCTTCTAGTATCCCAAAATGAGGAAGAAGCTCTCAAGAGATCATAGTCCGGAACCAATTCTTTGAGGGACCACAAGCACTTTACCTTGTACCTTTCTTCGAAAAATGACCTCCTCTCGTGCATAATCTCCCTACACCACTCCTTGAACTTTTCAAAGAACAACATTTGCTTTTCTTTGGACAATTTTAGAGAAAATTTGGACATTTCCATGGTCTTTTTTACTTCTCTCCCGAATTTCCAGTGATTTTGAACTGGAGAAGACGAAGTTTCAATGGCATTTATGGACCAAACCAGATCCAACCACCAAAATAAATGAACCCTGACAGATTTCATCCCCATCCGCACGGATGGGATTGTCACCCAGAAAAAATTTGCTGCAGTTTAAACTGCTGCACCACGGAGGAACATTTCATCCCAGTCGCTCGAAAACCGTGCAAAACCTGCCCAAACAATTCATATACCAAACACTCACACCATTGCCAAAAAACCGGGCTCATGCAACATTGCATTCATAATAGATAAAAAAATGATAGAAATCCTAGATTATTACATTCCAAAAAAAAAAAAAAAAAAAAAATAGTGTGCATAAAAAATAAAAAATAAAATAAATAATAATAAACTGTATCTGTCAAAAAAAGAGGTAGGTACAATCTTAGAAATCAGTCTCAGAAGATCGTCAGTCAGAATCCTCGGTGGCTGGCGCTTTCCCCCGATCCCTCTTGCGACTCGGGCCCGCATCCTCAGTAGTCACGAATATCTCGGGCTCAGAATCATCGTCCTCGTCGCCAGAGGAAGGCTCGCCTGGACCAACCGGCACGCCCTGATAAGGCAAACCAAGATCCGCGAAGAAGTCGTATCCGAACGAGAATGCGTCGGATCCCTGGACATGCGAAGAAGACCCACCGTGGTGCCAGACATGTCCCTGTCCATGCGAATCCCCGAGAATGACGTGGTCCGAAGGCAGCACCACGCTGGGATCTATGAGAGGAGAAAGAGGAGTCTCGGAAGAAGGCTCAGAATGAATAGGGGTCAGAAATAACCATCTTCCTGAGGAACCTCTTGGCCCCGATCACCTGCTTTGTCAGCTTCTCCACGACCACAGCCGGGAAATGCACGAAAACAAAGGCGTCAGAAATAATTGAGGCGAAAAATGATGATAGGAAAGAAAATAAAAGATAGAAAAAAAAGAAAGTCATACCTTCATATCCGGACGAGCCCGGAAAGCTCGTGGAACCCGATCAGGGACGGGGATCTGTACTCTCAGCCTGACCCCGTCCTGGACGTACGAAAAGTCCGATCGAGGGTACCGCACAACCCCCAACCCCTCTCTCTCTAGAACATGAGGCATCCTCAGCCTCCAAAAGATAAATTGCGAGTACTCCTCGATCGCCACGAACCTCGAGTAGTGCTGGCCACCTCGATAATCATCCCAGGTCTCCGAGTTCTCACTCGGATGCATCATATCAGCAGGAGGCTCCACCAGAGCCATCGCAAGTGCACCCACGCCATGTTAGCGCGTCACTCTCTCCCCCAGGTAATACGTGTCGCAGGTCAAGCCCCTCAATATCCTCCGCTCCACGGTCCATCTCTCGGCACCCTTCAACTGCTCCACATCGAAGCGATCCCAGGGGTAGAATATGATCCCCTCATCTGTCTCAGCCCTCGTCAAAGGCAGGCAATCCGAGTACTTGAGGGTCGTGCGCCCCCTAGAACCTATCTTCTCCCGGGCATACTTGGACCAGGAAAGCATGGCTGGATACGCCCTGATGTACTCTGCCGGCTGCCGCCACATCGTGACGTGAAAGAACTCTAGAGCCCATACCTGCGAAAGGAAAAGGTCAAATCAATTAAGTGCGAAAAAGAATACGTGCTTAAAGAAAAGAGAGAAAGCAAAAAGAAATCTTGTACCTCCATAGGAAACACAAAGCATGTGAAAGAACTCACAGCCTTCCGGCTGTATCTGTCTAGAGCGAAGTAAAGCTCCGCTAGCCCGGCCTCCCCCCAAGACACCTCTCCGGCTCTCTCCACGTCCTCCAGGGACCTCAGCAAAGCAAAAACAGTCGTCCCCTCGGCATGTCCAAATAGCGTGCTCGAAAAAGCAAACCATAAAAAGGCCCTAGCAATTTGCTCAGCGCCTATCCTCTCATCCCTAGCCTCGTAGCTCCCAATGCTCTCCACGATCTTCCCGTGGACCACAGCGTACTCCATCCCCATCCCCTTTTTGGGAATGGGGGAAAATCCTAGAAGGGCCTGCAGGTCCAGATCGTTGTAACCATCCCGCCACTCAATGCTGCGTCCCTTAAAGGAAAGGCCCGTGATCGCAGCATAATCAGAAGGCGTAACCGTAGCCTCGCCCCAGAAGAAATGAAATGTGTGGGTCACGTCCCACCAGTGTTGTGCCAAAGCGAAAAGCAGACCCTTACTCTTAGGGAACTTAACCAATCCCCTCAAGCACTCGATGAACTCGTACAATCCGGTCTCAATGACGATCTGTCTCGGACTCATCATCGCTCCTCTGCCCAAAACCGGAAGCCGGTCCCACAAGTAAATCACAGACTCCACCGATCCCCGAGTCTTCATCTTGTTCAGCTGCTGCGCCACAAAGCGATCTCCGCCCTGCAAAAAAAAAAACAAAAAAACAAACAAAAATGTCAAAAATTTGCATTTGCATTTAAAAGCGCACACATGCATCATAAACATAAAGCTTTGAAGAAAATCGGGCAGCATAACGGCATACAATGAACCTAGCCCCATTTTTCTCGCACAAAGGAAAAGAGTTTTCAGCAAATACCATTCATTCATTCATACATGAAGAAAGCATGTCAATAATAGCAAGTCAACGGAAGGAAAAACTCCGTCCCATTTTTTTTGCATAAAAAGTGCACATAAACGACTTTCCACATTCACGGGGAGTCAACGGAAGCAAAAATCCGTCCCACTTTTCAAAAAAAAAACCCTATGCATGCATACATTCATATCATTCATCATCTCATTGCAAAAAAAAAATCCTACATAAAAAAAAGAGGGTCCGTCTCGGATTCGGGAAAATTTTCATCACCCACATTTCAAAATGGCAAAAATGCCCATTCTCTTCTCCAAACAAAATGCACATTTGGATTACCCATATACTCATTGCAACATGCAAACCATCAAAGTCCAATTTCAATGTCAAGAACATAATTTTTCGAATTTTAATTGCATTTTTCGAATTAAAAAAAAATTAAAAAAAAAAGGCAAAATGTCAATTCTTTTTCCAAACAAAGTGCACATTTGAGTTACCCATATACTCATTACAACATGCAAAGTCAAAATTCAAAGCCAAGAACATAATTTCCGGATTTTTAAATGCAATTTTCGGATCTTAAAAAAAAAAAAAAGAAAAATTACCAAAAAATCAATTTCAAACAAAGATCAACAAAGGAAACGAAGAGATTCGATGTATACCGTGCGAAGACTCGGATCAGTGGCCCAATGTTGCCACGCATCGGGGTATGGCTCTTCCGCAATCGATTGCGAAAGTGTGTAATGCCTCCTCATCCTTACGAGCTATAATCGCCTCTCCGCGACCGAGCCACGTCCTTGGCCTTGAATAGCAACTCCCCCGTGTTCCATTGCTTGAAAATCGAAGAAAAACGGAAGATTTCGGAGCTTTCTAGACCAACAATGGCGGATTTCGCCTTTTTTCTCTCTATCTCTCTCGTAAAACTGAAAAAAAGGTGAAGGAGAAGGAGAAGGGCGGCGCCCTCATTTAAACCTGTCTGGAATTCAACCCAATCCGCGCGGACCAAATTGAAGGGTCAAAAAGACTATTTTGCCCTTTAAAATTCCAGGACTCTGCAGTTTAGTCCTCAACTTAACAGAGTTAACCAGAGTTAACCAAAGTTAACCTCCTTTTTAAAAGAACTTCACGGCAGTAAAACGTAAGTCCGATTTCTCCGAGAAAGATAACGGAATCCCGTTTCTTTCATCAAAATCATCAACGGCAGTAAAACGTAAGTCCGATTTCTCCGAGAAAGATAACGGAATCCCGTTTCTTTCATCAAAATCATCAACGGCAAGAAACGTAAGTCCGATTTCTCCGAGAAAGATAACGGAATCCCGTTTCTTTCATCAAAATCATCAACGGCAGTAAAACGTAAGTCCGATTTCTCCGAGAAAGATAACAGAATCCCGTTTCTTTCATCAAAATCATCAAACGCCAGTAAAACGTAAGTCCGATTTCTCCGAGAAAGATAATGGAATCCCGCTTCTTTCATCAAAATCATCAAACGGCAGTAAAACGTAAGTCCGATTTCTCCGAGAAAGAAAACGGAATCCCGTTTCTTTCATCAATTTCATCAACGGCAGTAAAACGTAAGTCCGATTTCTCCGACAAAGGCTAACAAAATCCCCAGCGAAGCTAACGGAATCCCGTTTCTTTCATCAATTTCATCAACGGCCGTAAAACGTAAGCCCGATTTTTCCCCAACGAAAGCCAACGAAATCCCGAGCAGCTTTCGAACTACGTAAGGGCTTGATTCCCCCTAGGGATACGTAGGTAGCCTACCATAGGTCCAGCCACTCGACCAAAACGGTCATCCCCTTCTCCAGCAGCAAACGTAAGACCGACCCCTTCAAATGAAGTCCACAAAGGACCATCTATCCCAAACCATCAAAAGGAAATCATTTCAAATCAAGGTTCGAGGCGCCTAAAACGCCATCATCAAGGTTCGAGGCACCTAAAATGCCATCATCAAGGTCTGAGGCACCTAAAACGCCATCATCTCCAGGTTGACGCCTCAAAACAGTCACTCTAGGGTCGACAACTGAAGATAGTCGAAAGACCCGAACTACGACTGGCTTGATTCCTCTTAAGGATACGTAGGAAGCCTATCACTGGGTTCAGCCATCAGACCAAAAATGGTCATTCTATCCCCAGCAAAGCGGATATACAACTTTAGCCATCAGACCAAAAATGGTCATTCTATCCCCAGCAGAGCGGATATACAATTTCAGCCATCAGACCGAAATGGTCATTCTATCCCCAGCAGAGCGGATATACAACTTTAGCCATCAGACCAAAAATGGTCATTCTATCCCCAGCAGAGCGAATATACAACTCTAGCCATCAGACCAAAATGGTCATTCATATCCCCAGCAGAGCGGATATCCAACTTCAGCCATCAGACCAAAATGGTCATCTCTTATCCCCAGCAGAGTTTCTTTCAGCAACCGACTGCAGAACTCGCTCTTCAGGTTGACATCCTAAAACAGTTACTCTAGGGTCAACGTCTAAAGATAGTCGGAAGATCCGAACTACGGCCGGCTTGATTCCCATTCGGGATACGTAGGTAGCCTATCACTAGGTTCAGCCACTCGATCACTTGATCATCCTGTCAAATATAGAGCCTTACTCTTATCGACAACCCCGCTCACCGTCGCCGAGGGGCTACTGTAAGTGCTCCAATTTGAGTTAGTAGCATTTTCGTTAGAAAATTAACGAAAGTTCTAACATCCCTAACATTTCTAACAATTCCTAACTTTTCTAACAAAGCAAGGGTAAATTGGGAATTGCTATTTAGAGTTAAACCAAGAAAAGAATCTCAAAAAAGGCCAAAAATCCGAAATGGAAGCTGCTGGAACAAAAACTGGTTGCTTAATTTGAAAAATATTCTTCCTGTCCAAAGCCTGGAGCAGCATTTAATGCACCAGGCACGCCTTCAAGACCATCCGCGCGGATGAATTTGATTTCCCAGAATGCCTATAAATTGAACCCCTCAGTCTCATTTTTAAGGAGCCACAATTTAATTCACAACAAAGCCTTGGCGAAAATACTAGAGAAAACAATGAGAATTCCCTTGAATTGTCACCTTTTTCTCTTGATTATTTTCCCAAATCACACCCACTCACTCTCAAACTCAAAGTCTCAAACACAAACACAAGGGAAGATAGGTATAATCTCCTTCTCCCTACCCTAAATTTCTCTCATCCATGCATGCATCTCATACTTTGAAGATGTAACTTGTTCACTTCTTGCCCTAGATCCAAGAAGATCACCATGGAAGTTCATCTCCATGGATGATCCTCTACAAGGATCAACATTTCTTTCAAAGTTGTTTTTACTTCTTACAAACATATTTTCAAAACCCTAAAAACCATTTTCACAACAAAAATCTTTGTTTCAAAGGATAAAACTCCCCTTCCCAAGAAAATGAAATGCTTAAGTCTTAATGTACCCTAAGGATGGTTTGATATAGTAGATCACCACTAAAATGTCTAGTGACTACGAATCAAAGCCTTTTGTAGAAACCTTGTTTAAGGTGTTTTGAACAACTTTCATTCTCGTACTTTCTCCAGATTTTGAAGTTTTAAAACTCTTAAATCCGTTTTAAAATCAAGTGTCCACTGCCTTTTTCATTCTGGCTGAATTGGTTTCCAACTTCAAGAAATCTTTTGAGTATCAAAACTCAACCCAAAAATCATACCAAAAATCATGGGACTTGTTTAATGTCTTATAAAGAGTTCCCAATTTTTATTTTTCTCAGTTTGAACTTATTTTGGCCAAAGGAACACACACACACACACACAAATGGTTTTTAAGCTTGGAAGACTCGTTTTTACGAGGCATTCCGGGTGAACACTAACGTTCTTCCCGGCGTGTAACGTGACCTCCGAACCCAAATCTCTAATCTCGGGCATTTTTCAAAGTTTTGGCCCTTAAAACAAAAATGGCGTGGCGACTCCGTGTTTTTCGATTGATTTTCAAAGAAAAGAAAAATACCAATCTTTCGAAAAATGGCAACATTCGTTACACCTGGTTTCCTAATTCGATTAGGAAACATATTTCATACTAAAGTAGTATAAATATAAAGGTCTGTTAACCCTAATGGTCTAGCTGAAATTTTCAAGGGAAATTCATAACAAAATACTCTCAATATTCTTCAAGGTTTTTGATCTAGCAATCATCAAGAAATCGTTCTTGAATTCATTCAAAGGTGTGGATACCGAAAGAGGGTCTTCGCTCGTTCATCGATCAAGGCCTAGAGTTCAAGCAATCCTAAGAACGAAGTTTGTGATTCGAAATCACATAATCAAATTGTTTGATAGCTCAAGAACGGAAAGCAAACAAGGTTGGTAAAATTCTATCTCATAGGAATTTAAATTAATTGTATAGAACGGATCCTAGGCTTCTTGGGTTTTATGTTATTTAGTGCTTTATTCCGCTGCGTATGGACCCGTAAAACCCAACAGTGGTATCAGAGCCCCGTTCGTATGGTTAAGTTTGAATTAACATGCTAGAATTAAGATATAAATTGTTTATATGCTTATTGCATGTTTTTGTATGCGATAGAATTTTGAATTATTTATGTGAAACAATGTGAAAATCGTTTTCTAATTATGATGAATTAAATCTGTAAAAGGGTTGTTTTATATGATTTAATTGCCGATTGATTAGAATTGATTGAATCTGAAAAATTTGCGAACTGGCAACCTACGTCGTGCGACATAGTTTGCCACATGTGGAAATCTGGTAATTGGTCAAGGTGTGTCACGCGACATATCTAGCCGATTGGCTGATGTTGTCAAGCGACATACTTTGCCAATCTGGGCAGTATCAGTTTGATGAACAATCTGGTCAATCTATGAATGTGTTTACAATATGATATGCTTATGTGTTAATCTGGATGCTATAAAATTGAGTTTATAGGGCTATGCTAGATTAATTCATTGTTTATGCATGCTTAGTTGATTAAAATATGATTTTAATAGTTATTGCGATGCATGTTTTACTTGTTTTTAAGTGCTATGAAAATTTTATGTTTAGTTGAAACATTGCATTATAGTTTCCTAATATGTTTAGATTTAGACATTAAAATTTTGGATTTTATGATTGTTTATGGAAACAAGTCATATTTACGCGAAATTTAAAAGGAAACTGATTGTTTATAAAAGGTAGTGATTATGTTGCCAAATCAGAGCTGATTTCTGATTGTGCATGTCTAGGAGAGTTCTATCTAAGGAAGAGTTGGTACTTAAGTAGTCCTTGTGGCTCACCTATCTTCCTGGGAACTTACCTGGTGCGCGATTATGACTATCTTTGCTGATATGCTTATAAACTACCTTAAAGAACCTTCATTTAACTTTTAAGTTCTTTATGCCAATTCATGATTAAAACACTTGAGACCATTCGGATAGTTTTGGGTGGGCTTGCTATAGCAAGGTACTTTGATTCTATTCGCATGCGAGCAAGATGAGGAAATGGTGGTTCCTATACGTTTAAAGTGAATGATCTTAATTGGGTTATCAAAATGGTTTTGGACCCAAGGCATAAGATGAGATTAAAATATGCCTAGACATATGATGTCTTGAATAAATCTCATAAAAGATCTAAGAGTCATATATGTGATATGATTAATGTTTTCTACCTAATTAATTTAATTTTGAGCGGTTTGCCATAGCAAACATGAAATTGAATTAAAGTTGGATCTTAGCCCATTAAATGTATATTATGCTTATTTGCATTTGAAGGTGTATAATTTAGTGGGAGCATTTTTATAAATGCATTATACTTCTCATATGATATGTTTACTTATATGTGTTCATATTTTATGTATATCTTTTTGTAGAATAAATGGCATCAAACAATAATCACTTTTCACTGCGATCTGTCCTTGAGAAGGAAATTTCTTATCACATATAAGAAAATTAAAACCTTCATTATCAAAACATGAAATCGAAATAATATTCCTACTTAAAGCTGGAACATAATAACAATTGTTCAAAACAAGTATTAGTCTACTAGGTAAAGTAACTTCATAAGTTCCTACGGCTAATGCAGCAACTCTTGCTCCATTCCCCACACATAGGTCCACTTCACCTTCCTTAAGCATCCTTCTGTTCTTTAGACCCTGCACATTTAAACAAATGTGAGTTCCACATCCGGTATCCAATACCCAAGAACTAGAAGTAGATAGGAATATATCTATAACAAAGATACCTGAAGTCGAAGCAACTCCTTTGCTCTTCTTCAGTGCTTCCTTGTATTTTGCGCAGTCAAAGCCTGGTTTCGTTCAAGAGTGATATGCATTATTGAACTGCTGTTTCATTCAATGGCCTTTATATTCTTGATGTTGAAAATCGTGATAATGATGTCTATAACATTAACAAGAGATCTAAACCCAATGATGTAAACCACACTTACTTATGACATTGTCGTCTTGGCCATATAAATGAGAAACGCATTTCTAAACTCCACAAAGATGGTTTTTTAGACTCACATGATTATGAATCTTATGAGACATGAGAATCTTGTTTACTTGGCAAGATGACCAAGGACCGATTTACCAAAACCGGTGAAAGGACGGGCGACATATTAGGACTCATACATACCGATGTATGTGGGCCTATGAGTAGCGATGATAGGGGAGGATTTCGGTACTTCATAACATTCACTGATGATTATAGTAGATTTGGATATGTTTATCTAATGAAACATAAAAGTGAATCGTTCGAGATATTTCGAATATTTCAAAATGAGGTGCAAAATCAACTTGGCAAAACTATTAAGGTACTTCGATCCGATCGAGGTGGTGAATATTTGGGCTAAGAATTTGACAACCATCTTAAGAGTTGTGGAATTGTTTCAGAACTCTCTCCACCCGAACACCACAATGGAATGTTGTGTCTGAAAGAAGGAATAGAACCTTGTTGGACATGGTTCGTTCTATGATGAGTCAAGTTGAGCTTCCTTTATCCTTTTGGGGACATGCACTAGAAACTGCTGCTTTCACTATAAACAGAATTCCTACCAAATCGGTTCAAAAGACCCCATATGAGATGTGGCATGGAAGAAAACCTAGTTTGTCTTTCATGAAGATTTGGGGTTGCGATGCATATTTCAAGAAGTTAACTTTTGACAAGCTAGCACGTAAGTCTGATAAATGTGTTTTCGTGGGATATCCTAAGGAAACCAAAGGATACTATTTCTACAACCGAAATGAGAACAAAGTGTTTGTTGCTCAAAATGGTACTTTCTTAGAAAAGGAGTTTCTTCGCAAAGGAACCAGTGGGAGTAAAATAGATCTTGAAGAAATTCGAGAACCCAAAAATAACATGGAACCAATGGTAGAGACTGAACCATGTTCACAAAGAGTTGTGGAACCGGTTCAAGATGCACAAGTTCTTCGCCGAAGTGGTAGGTCACGATCCGAACCCGAGAGATATGTATTTCTCGTTATCGAAAGTGATGAAGTGGAGTTAATCAAAAACGATGAACCTACTTGCTATCAAGAAGTGATGTCTGCTCCTGATTCGAAAAAATGGCAAGAGGCCATGAAGTCCGAATTACAATCCATGGCTTATAATCAAGTTTGGAACTTGATTGATCCTCCCGAAGGTGTAAAAACCATAGGGTGTAAATGGGTCTTCAAGAAGAAGACCGACATGGATGGGAAGGTGCACACCTATAAGGCTAGGCTTGTAGCTAAGGGATATAGGCAGATTCATGGCATCGACTATGATGAAACCTTTTCGCCTGTAGCCATGCTTAAGTCTATTAGAATTTTAATTGCCATAGCCGCATATTATGACTATGAAATATGGGAAATGGATGTCAAAACAGCTTTCCTTAATGGGAAGTTACTTGAGGATGTATACATGATACAACCTGAAGGTTTTGTCAATCCAGAAAATTCTAACAAGGTGTGTAAGTTGCAAATATCCATTTATGTATTGAAGCAAGCTTCTAGGAGTTGGAATCTACATTTTTATAAAGCAATCAAGGAGTTTGGCTTTATCAAAAATGAAGATGAACCTTGTGTATACAAGAAAATTAGTGGGAGCGTAGCACTATTTTTGATATTGTATGTCGACGATATCTTACTCATTGGAAATGACATTCCTGCACTACAGACCGTCAAGTCTTGGTTAGGAAAGTGCTTTTCAATGAAAGATATGGGCAAACCCGCATATATCCTTGGTATCAAGATCTATAGAGATAGATCCAAGAGGATGATTGGTTTAAGTCAAAGTACTTACATTGACAAGGTTCTTAGAAGATTCCAAAATGGAAAATTATAAAAGGGGAAACTTGCCAATGTTACATGGTATATCTCTTAGAAAGAATCAAAGTCCTAAAACTAATAATGAGCGAAAGAGAATGAATGGTATTCCATATGCCTCGGCAATAGGGTCTATCATGTATGCTATGTTATGTACTAGACCCGATGTCTCGTGTGCTCTAAGCATGACGAGTAGGTACCAATCGGATCCCGGCGAACCACATTGGATAGCAGTCAAGAATATCCTTAAGTACTTACGAAGAACTAAGGATGTATTCTTGGTCTTTGGAGGAATGGAAGAAGATCTTGTAGTAAAAGGCTACACAGATGCTAGCTTCCAAACCAACAAAGATGATTTCAGATCGCAGTCTGGATTTTTGTTTACGCTTAATGGAGGCACTGTGAGTTGGAAAAGTTCCAAGCAAAGTACCATCACTGATTCTAAAACCGAAGCTGAGCACATAGCAGTATCCGATGCAGCTAAGGAAGCAGTTTGGATCAAAAAGTTCATTAGTAATTTGGAAGTCGTTCCAAGCATCAGAGACCCTATTGAACTTTACTGTGACAACAATGGTGCCATTGCACAAACAAAGGAACCAAGGTCACACCAAAGATCCAAACATATACTTCGACGTTTCCACATCATCCGAGAGATATGTGAAAGGGAAGACGTAAAGATATGCAGAGTAGACACTGATGACAATGTGGCGGACCCATTAACTAAGGCTCTTCCACAAGCTAAACATGATGGTCATGTTAGGTCCATGGGTATTCGATACATGGGAGATTGGGCCTAGTGCAAGTGGGAGACTGTTAGTGTTATGCCCTAGGCCTATGATTGATAGACTTATGTGTTGACATTATTTATTATTATATGAGATGTTTATCATTTGATTATTATATGTTTTGTATATTTGTTTATAATAATCTCCGTCCCTAATTATTAAGAGAATAATTGGTATAATTGTCAATGGATAATCATACAATGATTATATGCATATAGATACACATTGAAATTATGGGTACTTGTTAGAGAACAAGTGACTGGACTTGACCCGCATGAGATTTATGTCATGGTCAAATTTCATAATTAAATCTCATAAGGTTACTTCATTTAGTCCCTAGACCTGAGATTATCATGACCTTACATATGATGAAAGTCATGTTTGATTTTATTCAAACGGTATCTTAACACGATATCTATAAAGGCTATCTTTGGCATGATCGGATTCATGATGGGAAGGATGATAAGTCAAGATGGAATTTGTCCCTCGAAAGAGAGATGTTTTGCTTGGGCCCCTCGATGAGTGATAATGATGAAAGTGTATGGTCGTACCCCAATATGATTGGAATTATCATTATACTCAAAATCGAGAAAGCATTGAACAAAGACAAGTTGACAAGGACCATGACTTGTGTTCAATATAACATCGCGAGATGAAGGGAGAAATGGAAGTGTACCGTTGGAAACGTGAACTCTTACGTTATATTATTTGGGTAGACATAATGGCTTGCTAGAGTCCACTTATGTCTTATGAGATTCGATATAATCGAACTCATTGCCAACATAGTATAATCCTATTGGGTCACACACAACTAGAATGAATTGGTTAAACCAAAGGAAGAATGATTGAGAGTTTCTGTATATGGCAACCTTTGTCACGCGACATACCTAGCCATGTGGCAGACTATATCGCGTGAAATATCTTGCCACCATACGCGGTTGACAGCCTAGTTTCCTAATTTGATTAGGAAATATATTTCATACTAAAGTAGAATAAATATAAAGGTCTGTTAACCCTAATGGTCTAGCCAAAATTTTCAAGGGAAATTCATAACAAAATACTCTCAATATTCTTCAAGGTTTTTGATCTAGCAATCATCAAGAAATCGTTCTTGAATTCATTCAAAGGTGTGGATACCGAAAGAGGGTCTTCGCTCGTTCATCGATCAAGGCCTAGAGTTCAAGCAATCTGAAGAACGAAGTTTGTGATTCGAAATCACATAATCAAATCGTTCGATAGCTCAAGAACGGAAAGCAAACAAGGTTGGTAAAATTCTATCTCATAGGAATTTAAATTAATTGTATAGAACGGATCCTAGGCTTCTTGGGTTTTATGTTATTTAGTGCTTTATTCCGCTGTGCATGGACCCGTAAAACCCAACAGTGACTCCCACCGACTTTGCAGCTATTACTGGGCTTTCCATCAAAGGAGGGCCAGTGCGGTGGAGGGACAGGATATCTGAGGGGGTGCTGGCTGAGCTGTTGGGCTTTGTGCCTCTTCCTCGCAGGGGCCTGGGCATGCTGTACAGTGATGTAGAGATGCGGATTACGGCCAGTATTGGGGCCTATTACTGTGGTACCGGCCTGGTGATGGCGGAGCAGCTGGCATGCTCCTTCCTGTGGTTTGCCCTCTCCGAGACTCTTTTCTCCAATCATGCGACTGCGGTTCCTTTTGCTCTGCTGGAGAGTTTGATTGATTTGGAGAGGGTTTGTGAGATAGCTTGGGGCGAGGCGGGCCTGGCTGAGCTTTATTTCTCTTTGGACCGGTTTAGCCGAGGCGTGGCCAATTCTTTGGGCTGCTTTGATTTTGCTTTGGAGGTATGAGTTTATTGCTATTTTTGATTTAGCAATCTGTCATTTCTCCGTTTTCTTTTGCACTGAGCCTTTTCTGCTTTTGTCAATGGTGTGGTTCTATGTGATCTTCCGGTGCTTCCCGTGGGATCGAGAGGCTGCGGTCATAGCGGCCTATCCTGCTATGTTGGGCTGGTCCTGCACGTTGAGGAGGAGGAGGACGAGTAGGGGGAAGCTCACCATTGCCTACGGGGAAGTGCAGGAGCATCTGGGGAGAGATAGCCCGGCGGAGTTTGATCTGTACCCCTGGGCTCAGTATGGGGCTGACGAGTTTGAGGGAGCTCCCGTGGTGACGGCGTAGAGGAAGATGCTGCGGGGCCTGACCTGCGATGTCATGTATTTGGGAGAGAGGGTCTTTTGGCAGCATGGCCCGGGTATGCTCCCCCTGGCTTCGAGGGACCTGCCTTTTGGGATGATGGATTCTCGTGACATGGATGTGCTGGAGTTTGAGAGATATCTTGGCGGCGTGAGTGCCGATGAGTTTGTTTTGTATGGAGAGAAGTATGGGGCCTTCGTTAGGAGGAAGCTGAGGATGCCACAGGTGTTGGCGAGGGAGAGGCAGGATGGCCCGCCAGGTCCCTCAGAGGTTTCGGTGCCTGGGACGGATTTCACATATGTTCGTTGGGATTCATCGAGGCAGAGGGTGTCGATACCTGTCCCTGAGCAGGCTCCTGCTGCCTACCGGGTTGACCCTCATATGCCGGTGAGGGTGCTTACTCTTTTCTGTCTTGGCATCTTTTCTGTATTTTTCTCTTTTTTGTATGCCTGCATCTCTTTAGCTGAGCATTTCTTTGGCTGTTTGCTTGTGCAGGTCCCGGGGAGAGCCTTCGACATGCTGACCCGTCGGTATGTGGTGATGCGGTCCTTTGCAAAGACGTTGGCGGGGAAGCTGTCTTGCCGGTCTTCGCGGCGTGTGCCGGCGTACGAGTCGATGCCTTCGAGGCATTCTGTGGACGTTCCTCCTCCGAGGGCTGAGCTAGGGCAGCAGTTGGAGGGACCCTCTCGGGGGTGGCATAGCATGGATGCTGGGACGTCTTCGGGAGTCCAGAGGCAGCCGGTCTTCCAACAGTTCTGGCCTTCGCAGGAGGCACCGGGAAAGAGTTCGTCGGAGCCTGCCTTCTTCGATCTTTTTGCCGAGTTTGACCCTTCAGAGTATTTTGAGTACCCACCCTAGGAGGGGGTTCAGTATTCTGATGACGAGGGTGTGGCTTGCGAGTTTGCCGGGGTGCCTGACTTCTCGCTTGATGATGATGATGAAGAGTCGGATTAGGGCTCATTTGCTTTCCCTCTTTCCATATCTTCTTTTTTTTATTTAGCAATAGACATTTATGGGTACCTGTAATAAAACACTTGTATTTGCATAGCAAAAGCATTTTATTTTAAGATGTAATGCCGTATTTTGGGATTCCCGAGAATTGTCCTAGGAATTGTTGCTATTTTATTATTTGTGCATGCCACGTGAGCTGGGAGTGCATTTGTGGGTTGTCTATGCTTGCCGAAAATGGCTTTGGCCAGAATTTGGGCAGTTTGGAGCAAGGTCCTGCTGGGAACAGTGGTTGTTGTACTGTTTGCTGGGAAAGTGGGACCATGATGCAACAAGGTCCGTACGGACCAACTTGGGATGCAAAGAGGTCCGTACGGATCTCCTTTAATTTTGGGAAGGGAAAAGTGTTTTCCGGATGTCTGGACTTTCCCCACTCCCCATTTGCAGCCATTTCGAGCTTTCTTCCCCATTTTCTCTAGGAACCTCCATTTTTGCCATGGATTCTTCGTACGTTCCAAGAATTTTGCCAAGGCTTTCGAAGGAGCAGCAAGCATACTTCCTTGAGCGGCTGAAAATGTGGATGCGACACCGTATGAGGCATCAGAGGCGGGCTTCCGAGGTAAGGTTTCGACTTTGCTCGGTTTAGTCCCTTAAGGAGTTGGCTCCTGATTGGGAATTGTTGCGGGCTGCCGAGAAGTTCTGGGATGTTAGGAGGCATGTGTATTGCTTCTCCTACAATGAAATGGTGCCCACCTTTGAGGATTTTTGGGCTTTGATTGGAGGACCGGAGGTGGAGGCCATCTCGCTTCCTTTGATTGGCGGTGCCGCCATTAGTGTGAAGCTTGCATGCTTTCTTCGGACTTCGTTGGGAGAAGTGCAGGGCATGATTCTTGATGTCATATTGACATTTCTGCGCTGCTGGAGCGATTTATGAGTGATGACGAGAGTGACGTCTCGTGGGATGCGTTTGCCTTGTGCATGATAGCAACGCTTTTCATGGTCAGCTCCCTTAGGGTATGTGACGATGCTTTGCTGGATGTGGTAGGGCACTGCAGAGCTGGAGAGGATATTGTCCCATTGGTGCTGGGGGAGACTCTTCAAGGTATTGATCGTCTGGCAACTGGGGATCGGTTCATGAGAGGGGGAAGCCCCGCTTTGCTCACCTTGTGGTTGCGAGAGAGACTTCAGGCTATGCATGAGGCTCCGACGTCGTTCAGCCCGGGGACATTTGCTCAGCGTCCACTTGTGTTGGATATGGATCAATCCGCCTGGGAGAGACGGATGGCACAGCTTGGTACGCACCAGATCCGTTGGTGGGTTCCGCACTGGGCGATTGAGACTAGGAGGGCCTTGCAGGAAGGGTCCTATGTTGTTAGAGTTCCAGGTTTGTCTTGGTCCTCCTTCTATATTCCATCACTTGTTTCCTGGCAATTCGGGATGAAGCAGGAGCCTTTGTTGGGCTGGGATGACCTTGCCACTGCAGAGATAGCTCCTCTTTGTATGACAGTGCCAGGTGCTCTTTTCTATTTTCTGAGGGTATGGAAGTATTCCGCTTTCCCTCCTGTGGTGCTCCTTAGATGTCGAAAGAGTGTCGTGTTGACCACCCAGTACCTGGCTTGGCATGAGCAGCGTGTTGGACAGTCCCAAGTAGCTTTGGGGAGCAGGCGTGGAGCGATTCTGGGGCCCGATTATCGTAGTAGCTATTGCCTTAGGAGTGCTAAAGCCTGGTCTGACCCTCAGGATGTTACGGGAGACACTTTGTTTGACTACGAGACTAGAGTTGACTGACTGACAGGGAAGGTCCCCTTTTGCAGACTCGCAGGGAGGAGATCCGAGCCAAAGCACGGGCGAATGAAGCCCTGAGAGCTGCTAGATTGTTTGACTCTACGGGGAGGACCCCTAATCTCGGACTGAGAGATGCAGAGCTGGCTTGCGTGGAGCGAAAGAAGACTCACCGGGGACGAGGGAAGAAAGGGAAGAATGGCGAAGGGACAAGCGCAGATGGCGCGAAATGACCTCCTAGGTATCCATTCATTGCATTGCAAACACATTATTTGTTACATTCATTAAGCTGTCTTTTTGCATGTTGTGAACTTGAGAGTAGACCGTGCTTGAAATCATCAAGAAATGTTGTAATCGTTAGTGATTTGTGATTTACTTTTAAAGTTTTGTCGAGACGCAAGATCTCTTGTTCACTTTTCATTTCTCTTGTGAACCTTGGCGGCATCCATCTTTGGACTTTTCTGTTGCATTTGCGGACTGAAGCAGCCTGGGCCTTGACGGCAATCCCTTTTGCTTGGGCCTTGTGTTTGGCTGAGAGGTTGGATGATCCCTGACAAGTCATTTTGACGGTCATTTTCGTAGCTTCCTTGCCTCTTGTTTGTTGGCGTCGGGCTCTTGACCTCATTTTTGCAGCTTCTGCTTGAGCTTATTATATTTTTTTGAGAGACTTTGCTCGAGCTCTTTTTTTTTTTTTTGAAGCGCGTGAGGGCGAAGATAAGCCCCTGGATTGGAAGTTGACAGGGTCAGTCGTTTGACGTTGTGTGACCCTCGGATGTCCTTTGATGTTGCCGTCGTTGTTTGTCTTGGTCAAAGTGATGGTGGGGGCATGTTCTGGGAAAGTGCGTAGCTTGATGGAGGTCTTGGTTGACATTCAAACTTTTGACTTTTTGTGTGTTTTTAGACTAGACCAATTAAGGTTGCCTACGTTCCCCCGGACTAGAGGGCTCAGGTCTGCGTAGTTCGACACTACATGGAGTGCCAAGAGATGCACAGTTGGTCTTCTTTTAGGCGAAGTACCTACGAAGATTGCTTCCGTTGATTGGATTCATGAAGGGATTGCCATCTAGGTCTGTCAGCTTCATGGCACCTCCGGAGAAGACCTTTTGAACCACGAAAGGGCCGATCCATGTTGGTTCCCATTTTCCCAGTGGGTTGGTTCGAGTGGGAGGCTTTTCTTTGAGTACCAAATCGCCTTCCCTGATGTCTCGGGACTTGACTTTCTTGTCAAAAGCTCTAGCCATCCTGCCTTGGTAGGCTCGGACATGTTCCATGGCCTTTAGTCGTCGCTCGTCTAGCAGAGCCAATTCGTCGTGTCGGCTTCGGAGCCATTCGACTTCGTTTACGTCATTTTCCAGCAGCACTCGGAGTGAGGGAATTTCCTGTTCAAAGGGGAGGACTGCTTCCATCCCGTATGTCAGGGCAAATGGGGTTTCTCCCGTGGCTGTTCTGACTGATGTTCGGTAGCCCCAAAGTGCAAGGTGCAGCTTCTCGGGCCAATCGCGTCCTCGGGTGGTCATTTTTCGGATGATCCGTTTGAGGGTTTTATTTGCTGCTTCTACGGCGCCATTCGTTTGTGGCCGGTAGGGAGAAGATTTGTAGCGTGTGATTTTGAATTCAGCCAGCACCCTCTCACATTCACCTTCAAAGTGGGAGTCGTTGTCTGATATGACATCGTTCGGGATGCCATATCGGCAGATGATGTTTTCCTTGAGAAAATGCACGACTTTCTTGGAGGTGAGCACCTTGTAGGACTTGGCTTTGACCCATTTGGTGAAGTAGTCGATGGCTACCAAGATGAACTCGTGGCTGTTGCTGCCTGGCGGAGCAATTTTCCCGATGACATCAATTCCCCATGTGGCAAAAGGCCAGAGTGTAGTCATGCAGTAGAGATCGTGGGGAGGTAGATGATTGAGGTTGAAGAATCGTTGACACTTGTCGCAGCTTCGGACAAAGTGAATGATTTGCATTAGGTCCATGGCGTTCATGTGGGGACCGCAAGCCCCATTGTGGACTTCGTTCATGAGCTCGTTTGCTTCTTCCTGGTTGATGCAGCGTAGGAGTGGTCCTTGGTAGCGTTTCTTGTATAGCATGTCCCCAAGGATGACAAAGTGAAAGGCGAGGCGTTTTAGGGCCATGATGCTCTTGGCTTTGGTTTCTTCCCTGCGTTGACCTTCTTCGTTCATGAAGGCGGTTTCCCCGTTTTTGAGGTACTAGAAGATCTGGTTGTACCATGGCTCATTGATGGGCTTAGGCTCTGGTTCGATCTCGCAGCAGTAGTCAGGAATTTCCTTTCGTCCGACCTTGAAGGGCTTGATTGCTTTTCCCTCGGGGATTTCCATAAGTGAAGCCAAAGTGGCTAAGGCGTCTGCAAACCGATTTCGGTCTCTTGGCAAGTGGTGGAAGGTGACCTCCTCGAATTGTGTGATAAGGTCCTCCATGCAGGCGTGGTATTTTTGCAGGCCTGGGTCTATTGTTTTCCACTTGTTGGAAACTTGGTTGATGATCGGGGCTGAGTCCCCGTAGACCTCGAGTTTCTGGATGTTCCTTTCGAGTGCGGCCTCTAATCCGGCGGCGCAGGCTTCGTATTTGGCGGTATTGTTGGTTACCTCGAAATTTAACTTTATGGGGATTGGGGTGTGCTCGTCCTTAGGGTCGACCAAGAGTATACCGATGCCATTTCCCTTTTTGTTGGCTGCTCCATCAGAGAACAGTTGCCATCAATTTTTGCCTTCGAGTGCGAAGATTCCTTCGTCTGGAAATTGTGGTTCAGGGCCTCGAGCCTCGTCGGTTGGGAAGTCAGCCAGCTGTTCAGCCATTGCCCGTCCCTTGATTGACTTTTGGTTCACGTACTTGATGTCAAATTCCGCTAGGAAGAAAGAGCATTTGGCTAGCCTCATTGACAGAGATGGTTTGTCGAAGAGGTATTTGACGGGGTCCATCCTGGAAACCAAGTGCACTGTGTGCGACTGCATTTAGTGCCGTAACTTTCCGACGACCCATACTAGAGCTGCGTAGGTTTTCTCGAGGGATGAGTAGTTGAGTTCGCTGCCTTGAAACTTTCAACTGACAAAGTAGATGGCATTCTCGACTCGTGACTCTCTCTTTTCTTGACAGAGCATGGCTCCGACTGCGGTGTCGATCACAGTTAGATATAGCAACAGTGGCTTCTCCTCGTGGGGAGGACAGAGAATCAGAGGGATCACAAGGTATGCCTTTATTTCTTCAAAGGCATCTTGGCATTCTGAGTTCCATTCGACGTCGGCATTCTTCTTCATCAGTTTGAAAATTGGCTCACACATGGAGGTCAACTGATTGACGAAGTGGCTGATATACTGCAGGCGGCCCATGAAGCTTTTCACCTCTGTTTGAATTTGCGGTGGTCTCATTTCGACGATGGCCTTGATCTTTTGAGGATCAACCTCAATGCCTCGCTCAGTGACCATGTATCCCAAGACTTTGCCTTGACTGACCCCAAATGTGCATTTGGCAGGGTTTAGCCTCATCGAGTGTTTCCGGAGGCGGTCGAAGAACTTTCTCAGATCCGTTAGGTGTTGTCCATCTGATCCCTTCGACAGGATGATCAGGTCATCGACGTACACTTCGATCCCTTTGTGGATCATGTCGTGGAAGAGGGCGGTTGCTGCCCGTTGGTAGGTAGCCCCAGCGTTCTTTAGTCCGAACGACATCACTGTGTAGCAGTAGGTTCCCCAGGGGGTTGTGAAGGCTATTTTTTCTTGATCTTCTTCGTCCATCTTGATTTGATTGTAGCCGGCAAACCCGTCCACGAAGGACTTGACCTCGAAATTGGCTGTAGTGTCTACCAACATGTCGATGTTTGGTAGTGGAAAATCGTCCTTGGGACTTTCTTTGTTGAGATCTCGGAAGTCCACGCAGCAGCGCACTTTTCCGTTGGCCTTGGTGACCGTGACTATGTTGGATAGCCATGTAGTGTACTCGATCACCCTGTTGAAGCCGACGCGGAACATCTTCTCGATCTCTTCCTTGACTTGTAAAGACCATTCTGGCTTGATTCGGCGTCGCTTTTGCTTGATGGGCTTAGCCTCGGGATTTAAGGGGATCCGATGTTCTACAATGTTTGGATCTAATCCGGGCATGTCTTGGTAAGACCAAGCGAACATGTCCATGAACTCTTTGAGCAGTGCAGTCAATGCGTCTTGCTCTGTGCCGGTGAAGAAACTTCCGATTTACGTCTCTTTTGGCTCTTCAGCAGTTCCCAAATTCACTTTGGTTAAAACCTCATCGGCAGCTTGGGCTCGGTTTTTCTCTCGTTTGACAACATGCTTAAAGATGTGCTTAATGTATTGTTCGTTTAATGTGTCTACTTCTTTATCAAGTGAATCATTATTAACTGTTTGTATGTTAGTTAATTTATCAGTTGTTAAAGATGCAATGAGAGGATACTCGGAAAGATCGAAGCATTCATTAAGAGCATACGGGAATACATTATTGGCAATGATTTCGTAATCTTCTAGCGTGAGGCCATCAGATGACTCGAGAGACTTGAATTCAAAGATAATGGACTCAGGATGGGTTTTGACACTGGACTCTAGAACTCGAGGGGTCAGACCAAGTTGTTCGATCATGTCCTTTTTGCTGGCAGTGGGTCCGGAGAAGGTGGCCCAGTTATTGAGTGGCAATGAGCTTGATAGGAGGCGGGGTTTGAAAGGCTTTGTGTCTCCGTTCCCGATCATGGCTATCATAGAGTTATCAGAAACAAAATCGATTATGTCTGGCACCTTGATTTCTTCATTGAAGAGCAGGTGGAGCAGTGGCTCGTTCCAAGCATCGTCTGCGAAGTCTTTCGCTCTTGTCTTGGGCATTGCTAGCTCGAATGCAGACTCGTCCCGCTTGTTGAAGGCAGGGGAGTTAATAGAGAGTTTTTCGAGATCTTCTGCCAAAGAGGGAGTTTTCCCGAACCAGAATTCATTGTGAATAGTAGTGGTCGTGGGTCCCGGCAGAGGTGGTGCGTCGAGAAATGCTCTTCTGATGGGATTTGCCTTGAGGCCTCTGCATCTTGCAAGGTTCTGTTGGAGCTTGTCCATGGTTGTTAGCCAGCTTTGTTTGGCATTGATCAACTCTGTTCCCTTTCCTGTGCCTTCATTCAAGTTGTCTTTGTGAAGTACTTGGTCATGTCGAAGTTGTAAGGGCGAAGATCGGAGATTGCGTGCAAGCCTCTTTTGCCATTGGCGAAGCGTTTTCGTGCAGCTCATTTGTCTTCCGCAGCGTCTTCGGGAGTAGGAATGTATCCCAGGCCATGGAGGGTATTCTGTTCCTTGATATTGATGATTTGTTGGGTACCTTGATGGCATTTTCCCAAACCAAGCCCCGGGATGTAGTTCATGCGCTTCATCATTTTCATCGGGGGAGGGATCTGGTCCCAAATCAAAGGCAGGTCTATGTGGCACACCTGGGCCTTTGGGCTTTCGATGGTGAACCCTGTCAGCATCATGCCATCATTGTCGTGTTTGATCTCTAGGACTGGGACGCCGTTTGTGTCGGTCCCTTCGGTGACTATGCTATCACCGTAGATGATGGTAAGATCTATTCCTTGGACGAACTTTACGCACTGATGAAGGGTGGATGCCACTCCATTGATTTGGTGTAGCCAAGGGCGTCCCAAAATGGCAGTGAATGTGATTGGGATGTCGATGACTTGGAAGTCGATTGGGACCATTTGCTTTCCGAACCACAGGTTCAAGGTGGCTATTCCCAAGACTGGGTGAGATGTTGAGTCGTATGCCTTGATTGCCTGAGTTGAGGGTTTCAGATCAGTTGTTTTAATCCCAAGCAAATTCATCATTTTGGATGGAAGGACGTTCATGGATGATCCACCATCTACCAAGACCCGAGGGAGACGGCGCTCGTCAAGTTGAACTGTTATGTAGAGAGGCTCATTGTGGTCAGCCCCAAATTTTGGGAGGTCGAGCTCCGTGAAAGTGATGATGTTGCTGTAATGAACTTTGCCGATCATCTGTACCGCTTCATCAGGTGTCACGGTGATGGGAACCATGGTCTGGGCCAGACTTTCTTCCAACTTGAGTTTGTGGGGGGGTAAGATGAAGTGAGTAAGGAACAGAGTGAGATGTTAGCCTGAGTATGCTTGAGCTGAGTTAAGACAGGATCTTCAGCCTTCGGGTCAAGGGTTTCGGCTTCTTTGGCGTAGGGCCCCTTTTTAGTTAGTGGCTCAGGAATGGCTGGCCTTTGTTTGCCAGTGGAGGATTCGTCGGTATTTGACCGGAACGTGTCAGAACGTTCACCTCTGGCTTTGCTACTTTGCTCGTCTCTCCCATTTCTGTAATGAGAGGGCCTTGGTTGGTAAAGGGCCATACTGCGCATTTCAGTTCGTTTACCGTCATTGCTTTTGTCGAAGCGTCAACAGTGGCTTTGAGATCTTCCCAAGACAGGGGTTGAGGTATTTGGATCCTCGGGCCGTTGGTGGCGGTGCGGAGCTCGTCCCAGCTGATCATGGAGCAGACATTGTCATGGCTTTGCGCAGAGCTAGGCTGAGGAGATTTACTGGAGTAGATGACGTAGTAGTCAAACTTTCCTGATGGTTCTCCGAGGGTTCCAACTGTGGGATCGCCGGATTCGTATCTCTTCTTCAGTTTATGTTGAGAAGAGGGTTTCTTCTTCCTTCGATGGTGACCATCATTCATTTCCTCTTGGAAATCCCTTTCCAGACAAGCAGTGCAGTCACAGACGTCCCACCAGATGTGTTCGTTGTTCGGCGGTGGTATCGGGACCTCAAGATGTTGACCGGACATGTCCTCCCCCAGGGGTCTTGTGGCTTTATGTCATAACTGCATGGCTCGTATGAGGGCAACAGGTTGACTTCTGGGAGACTATGAGAGACGTTAGAAACTATAGGAGCAGGCATGCCTTTGGAAGTCCCAGGTGGTTGGGGGGTGGCTAATGTTCCAAAGTGGTGCATGGCACCTTCGATCCAGGCTTTTTGTTCACCTTGGCATTTTTCAAGAGCCATGAGGACCTGCCAAACTTCTTCCATTGTTGGGAAATTTCTCGGGGGTAAGGTCCCGTTTTCCTCTCTGTTATCCACTGACTTGGCCATGGGGAGTTGACGGACTGCCCTAGTGACTGCGCTGGGAAGGATGTTGGACCTTGCGGCTTTGACACTGGGAGAGTAGTTCCCGGGTATTATCGATCACTCTCAGTTCGCTGGAGGGTGTGACGGGCAAGGTTTAGACACGGGAAGGCCTTTCAAGATAAAGGGGGGGGGGGAAAGCTCACGTGACATGCAGTTTCCGCTTTTTGTTTTCTTTTGTTTTTGTTGTTTTAATTTATTTAAAACGTGTTTTCTTAGAGTCCTAGGTAGGTTGGAAAAGATTGCTCTTCTTTTTCGCAACTATGCTAGATCTTGGGTCAGTGGAGACCGTCTGTGCGGCTATAAGCCCCTCGTTTTGCACCTCTATTTCGACATCCCAGGGTGGACAGCCTAGGGCGAGGGTCCTATAGGGAAAGCGGTTTCCACCGGCCTAAAAGAAAAAAACCGAACCTAAGGACCGATCCTGTCATGTTCGTTTTAATGCGTTAGCCATGTGAATAGTGAACTGAGCCGGCCACTGAGTCAAGATCGGGTCAAGAGTTTGGCATGACCTCTATTTACCTTGCTTGCGCAAGGGATCTGTGATGTTAGGTGTTGGCTGGGTCATATTGTCATGGCTGACGTATTAAAGGCTTGATGACATGGTGTCATGTGAGCATGGATGTATATCCGGGACGGAACATCGTCTGAGTGTAGCTTCGGAAATCAAGATCAGGTCGAGATTTTAGCATGACCTTTCATCGCTTTGCTTGCGCAAGGGATCTTGAGTTTCGAGCTTCGACTCAGAAAATGGCCGGCATGGGATATGTATCCAAGCTTGTATGACACGGACTGGGTAAAAACCAACCAAGTCTGGACAGAGTGTGACTCAAGACTCAAACGTGCAGGGTTGACGCTTGGCTAGGATGGGATGTTTGGAATGATCCCGTGCGCATCCAAGAGGCCTAGGAAGACCAAACGGACTGCAACTGAGACCACTCCGGGTTAAGGGTTGTAGTGGGCAGTGTATCCGAGGCAGCAGTGCGCGTAGCGTGCGGTGTAACCGAGGCAGCAGTGTGAGTAGCATGCAGTGTACCGAGGTAGCAGTGCGAGTAGTGTGCGGTCTCTAAAATTCTTTTTCTGAGTAAAACAGAAGTTTTTGAAGAATTTTAAATGTATGTACCCAGATGTATATTGATGTTTTTTTTTTGTATTTTTTTTTTGTTAAATAAAAAAGTAAAGCACATGCACATACACACAAAAGTTAAAGAAAGGGGTAAAATGAAAGTTTGACCCTCATCATTGTTTTAAAAAAATCTTTGGTTTTGTTTAAAAGTTTTTTTTTAAACAAAATCTTCCCCAGCAGAGTCGCCAACTGAAATTACCCGGATCCGGCTCGGGCGCGGAGCCCCGACATCTCGCATTCGTGCGTCGCTTTCGGGAAGTCGCCCGGATCCAATAGGCAGCGTGATCGCGCCCCGGCATCTGGCTTATTCCGTTTTGCGGTTGGAGGTGTCTCGCTGTGTTTTTGCTTTGTAGAGTCGCCACGCCGTTTTTATTAAGCCCAAAACATTGAAAAAGGGCATCAGTTTAAAAATAAACTGTTTTTGTGTGAAGAGATTTTTGAGTTCCGAGGTCAGATGACTCCTCGGGAAGAGAATATTAGAATATTAGAGCTCACCCGAGTCGCCTCGTAAAAACGAGTCTTTCGGTACCCCTTATATTCTTTAACTGTTGTGTGTGTGTATGTGCTTTTAGAAATGCATGCGGTATCGGATGTCTACATTGTACACTTCTTTATTGAAATGTATTGAAATAGTGTAGGAAGGAAGCCTTACCAATGCTGGTTTGTGTCTGTCTTCCACTGGGGAATAGTGTTTGAAGATGGAATAGTGTTCCGGTACGGACCGGGATTGCTTCGGGATGAGCCGGTTGTCTGCGGACAGAGTTTCGGCGTGCGTTGGGATCGCCGGGATCACTCGGACAGAGGTTCGGCGTGCGTTGGGATCGCAGGGATCACTCGGGCAGAGTTTCGGCGTGCGTTGGAATGGCAGGGGTCACTCGGGCAGAGGTTCGGCGTGGGTTGGAATTGCCGGTTTGACTCGAAAAGAGCCGGGATGCCTCGGGATAGACCAGGCAAGGCCTCGGAGTACCACGAGGGGCCTCAGAGTACCTCGAGAGTGCCTCGGGACAGCGCGGGAGCATCGCGGGAGCACTCAGAGAGGCTTCGGAGCACCACAAGGGAGCTCGGAAGGCCTTAGAAGGATCCGAAAGGGGCCGAGAGTGCCTCAAGAGGACTTAGAGGGGTGCCAGAAGGATGGGGGGAGAGGAGAGAAGAGGGAGATGTGTGAAATGAGGGAGGGGGAGCCCTCTATTTATAGCCATGGATTTTGTGCAAGAAGGTCCGTACGGACCTTACAGGTAATCCAACTTTTTGGTTTTCCTCGATTTGAGGGAATAAGTGGACTTTAAGGAGATTCAGCCATGATGATGTCTGGTAACAAGAAGGTCAGTACGAACCAACCTTGCATGCATAAAGGTCCGTACGGACCAACCATGTAGCTGAGTAATTATTACTTCCGGGATTTGAGGGAATATCTTGGACTTTAAGAGGATTCAGTAATCATGGCAACAAAGAGGTCCGTACGGACCTTATATGCTTTTCCAGTTTCTGAAAAATTCCTCTAAGGTCCTTTTGTGCTTTTTTGTCCTAGAAAGGTCCCTCCCTTGGTTTGGTTGGGGGTTTTGATGTTTTTGAGTGTCACGGGTCTTCGAGACTGCGTTTGTGTGAGTCTGCGGTGTTTCCCGTGTGTTCGGAAGAGGGTGATCCAGATTGGGGTACTTACAATGCCAGAGCACTAGGGTGCATTGCCGGAACTATTATCACTATGGGGGTTCGTCATTTGTCCACATATTTATTTTACATTTTTCTATTATGTTTCTTACTCATTTCTAACTTTATTTGTTCTTCGTGCAACAATGAGTCACCACGGGAACACCCTGGTCTCAAAGTCCCAAGCTGACGAGGTAGAGCCCTTGTTTGATCAGCTGAGGAGCCTGAATGCGCAAAAGATTGTGCAGAAAGGGAAGCAGCAGGGGCCCATTAATCAAGGCCATTTGGCGAGGAAGGGGTCCTCCGGGGTGCCCACTTGCACCCCAGATGCCTCGCAACTGTATGTACCCAAATCTGGATCGTCAAAATCCGTTAAAAGTTAACCGGAATCTGTTAACTGGCCCTTTCCAGGTTAACCGAAACCCGTTAAACCTGAGTCAACGAGACATCCCAGGACTGCCCCGTGCATCCCGACACCAAAGTGTACTCAACACACGTTATCACACGTAAAAGTACCACTTTCCTCGAAAAATGCAATTTCTTGGACTTTCCGGGGGCGTTTCGGACATTTTCTGGACAGTTATTTAGAAAATAGTCAAAACCGGGATTAACGGGACAAAAACCCTAGCCATGGTGACTCACAGGGACATGTGGCACACATGCACAGCCTCTCCCATACCCATCAATCAAATTCAAGGGTGAAAAGACCAAAATACCCCTGAAATTGATATTTAGGCCGTCCGACCTGTTTTATATGAAAAACCAGAATTCTCATCAAGTCCCTGCAATTTCGAAAATACCCAAACCCCCCCCCCCAAATTGAAGCATAGGCCGTCCGGCCTATTTTACAAATTTATCCCTATAAATATAAGGGCTGTCATTCAGTGAAGAAAAGGAAAAAATATTACCCCTCTCCCCAAACCCCACGATTCTAGGCAATCTCTCCCCCTCCTGAGCCCCGTTTTGTCTCGATTTACGTGAAAATCCCATTTTCCGACCAAACACGAGCCAAACACTTTCAAAACACCTCCAAAACACTAAATCGTATCTCGTATATGCCTTTTCGAGCCAAAGAGTCAATCCCTAGCCATAAGTAACACTCTCTCTCTCTAAAACTCCGTTTCGCCTCGATTTACGCGTCGAACGCTATTTTCAATCCGGTCGAAACTCACAAAATGTAGACGTAACGCTGTCTATGGGACTCGATACGTTTTAGTCCCTAATCATCTTCTCTCTCGTAAGAGAAGTAATTTCGGGTTAAAACGGCGTTCTAGTCCCGTTTTTACGTTTCTGCCATTTACAGTCCGAATCGTTCGATCCGGTGATTCGCTTTTTATTGTCCGTACCGTTTGGTTCGTGATTGTCATTTACAAAGTTCGGATCGTTTGATCCGTTGATATCTCTCTTTACTTTACACACCTTTACAAATCCGAGTCGTTTGGTTCGTCGATCGTATCTTTACTGTCTGGATCGTTCGATTCCGTTGATACCGCACTTTTAATACTGTCATTTACAAGTCCGAGCCGTTTGGCTTGTGATAGTATTTACTTATAAATGTCCGAGTCACAAAATGACTCATTGATCGCATATCATTCAGCGCCTTTTTTCATGAAATTGGTAACAATGTAATGTCCGGTTCAAAAACAAAGTTCGTCATTCGAACTCCTTTTCGAAACAAAGTACAAAACCAGACGTTTGACATTTGAACGCTCTTTTACCAAAATCAACGTTTGTCATTCAAACTAAAGATTTAAGTTCGTCATTCGAACTCCGTTTTCAAAACAACTCAAAATCAACGTTTGACATTCAAACGCTCTTTTCCGACTCATAAGCCAACGTTTGACATTCAAAAGCTCTTTTACCAAAAATCAACGTTTGTCATTCAAACTAAAGATTTAAGTTCGTCATTTAAACTCTGTTTTAAAAAAAAAACTCAAAATCGACGTTTGACGATCAAACGCTCTTTTACCAAAATCAATGTTTGTCATTCAAACTAAAGATTTAAGTTCGTCATTCGAACACCATTTTCAAAACAACTCAAAATCGACGTTTGACATCCAAACGCTCTTTTCTGACTCAAAACCCGACGTTTGTCATTCAAACGCTCTTTTACCAAAAATCAACGTTTGTCATTAAATTAACGCTCGCCGAAAAATAATAAAAAATAGGGAGTCGCCACACCGTTTTAAAGGAAACATTGAAAACCTTTTTGAAAGAGAAAATGGGTCCGGGGGTCAGGTTACGTGTTGGGAAGAACCGAGAGTTCACCCAACACGCCTCATCCATAGACGAGTCTTTCTATGTTCAACATTCAAACCATCCAAACGTGTGTGCAAAGTGTTTAAAAAGAATATGTATGAAATGCATTTTAATGCTTTATTTTATTGCTCAACAAAGGGGAATACAACTTGTGAACCGTTTACCGTGGGAGGCCACATCCCACTTACAATGCTACGAACAACTTACAACTGAAATGGATCAGCTGCAGATTGGTTACATGTGTCGCGTGACACAGGACCTTAGATGGTCAGTTGTGTCGCGTGACACATCGATGCCAGTCTGCAGGGACCTTACAATTCGAAATCAGGAACAACAGAAATTAATTCAAATCCCAACAACAACACCCAAACAACTCAGAAACAATGAATTCACAATGGATTGACCAAGGGGATGTGGATATAGGGAGATCCACACTCCCTTGGCCAATAAGCAACAATTCAAATGAGATCACATCACGAATATCAATTATATCAATCCAAGAAAATTAAACAGAGAGATGGCAGTTGGGACTTGATAATTAGAGGCGGATGGAGCCTAATTATCAAGTCCGGGAACAGATTGTAATGAAACAAATAAACGAAAAATATAAGATAGAAATAGAAGGAGTCGTTACCCTCGTAGTGTCCACAATCCTTAGACCACGTTAGGTAGAAGGACCTTCAAATCAGCTTCCGGCCAAGTTCAGATCTCAGATTCGGTATATTTGCAATTGCAAATATGTACGTGTGTGTTAAATGGATATACCAGAAACAGAGAGAGAACTGAGAAAGGATTTGAACGCTTGCCCCACTTCGGTGTCAATTGGGCGGAGAGACGCAAAGGGATCATAAAATGTGGCGGAGCTGGTAGGTGCGGTGACCGGAATTCGGAGGTACAGAGGTGGTGGTTAACGGCTTAGATTGGCGTTGTTGGGGAGCGGTTTTGGTGACGGCTTAGAATCTGGAAACAAGGAAAATGGTGTAGATGTGTTTGGATAAGAGCTCAATCGTGAGGAATTAATGGAAGGAATCGGATCGTCTTCTAGGTGGAGGGAGGACGATGTGGAATTCAGGGAAGAAATTGAGTTGCCGGCGACTTGGTTTAGGGGGTAGCGAACGGTGAGGAGTGAATTTAGATCGGTGAGGAATTGAGGGAAGGAGTTGGGTCGCGAATTTAGGTAGAGAGGGAGGATTGGTGATGAGTTTTGACCGGAGATTGTTTGGTGAGGGAGACGGTTGGGAAGCTTGGCCGGAGAGATGGGTGAAGGCTGCATTTGCGTATAGAGAGAGAGAGAGAGGGAGAGTTTGCATATAGAGAGAGAAAGGGTGTGTTTTAGAGAGAGAAGCTGAGAGTCAGAGTGAGAAGCCCCTTTACAAAATGAGAGATATTTCTATTTAATACTGCTTTGGAAAATGTTTTAATATGTCGTACGACCTTTTTCTTCAACTTTCCATGGCTCAATCTGTCGCACGACGGGACGAGCCAATAACCGTTTCTGGTGCTAGAAACTGGTTCTGGAACATTCCGGGCTAATTCCTTAAAGGTCCAAAGCCAATAATTCCCTGTAGGTCCTTTTATCCGGGAAAAATACTAAAAAATACTTCCTTCGCGAGAAACTTATGAAATGTTTCTGGAAGCCTCGGAATGAACCGGGAATTTACCAAAACGCCCCTTATTGCAATTTTATCACATTAAAATGCACCTAAAAAGGGTCGCAAATTGGATTGGCGTACTCACAGAGCCCCTCGACAACGTCACTTATGGAAGAAGTGAGGTTGTCGATAAAAAGGACCCAATCTCAATGAGCAGCAGGGGGATAAGGCGGAGGGCTGGACGATGATCTGGTGGATCGGATGGCTGAACCTTTTGAGAAAGGATTCCTACGTATCCCTGGCAGGAATCAAGCCGGTCATAGTTCTAGGGACAAAACTGATTGAAGGGGTCTGAACACAGGGGAAACTATTTGAAGGTCTCTTGACCTGAAAGGGCTCATTTGACGGTCTCTTGACCTAAACGAGATCATTTGAAGGTATCACTACCCCGAACGGGATTATTTGAAGGCATCCAACCTGGAAGGGGATTATTTGAAGGTCTCTTGACCTAAAAGGGATCATTTGAAGGTCTTTTGACCTAAAAGGGATTATTTTAAGGTCTCTTGACCTAAAAGGGATCATTTGAAGGCATCCAACCTGGAATGGGATTATTTGAAGGTCTCTTGACCTAAAAAAGGAATCATTTGAAGGCATCCGACCTAGAACGGGATTATTTGAAGGCATCCAACCTGGAACGGGATTATTTGAAGGCATCCAACCTGGAAGGGGATTATTTGAAGGCATCCAACCTGGAACGGGATTATTTGAAGGCATCCAACCTGAAACGGGATTATTTGAAGGCATCCAATATGAGATTAATGCTTCTATCAAAGTAATTGACTGAGATATGCTCTCATACCTGTGCTGTGCTCACCTATAGCTTTCGTAGGGTCTTAGACTACCGTTGCTGTTGGTGATGGAGAGTTATAGCTCCCGGAGTGTCTCGTGCTACTGCTTGATGGGAGGTAGCTGTTAAGGGTCTCATTCTACCATTGATTCTGCTGGGGATAGGTGTAGCTGCCAGAGGGTCTGATGCTATCGTTGCTGGGGGAGACTAACAGATGCAAAATCTTTGTCTCGGTTTATCATGCAGAATAGGCTTTTGAAGTTTCTTTGACAAGCATTGCTTGGGGGCTGAGGCTACCACTTGTCGATGCTTGCTGGGTGGCCGTTCACGGGACGGTCCTTGCAAAATAGGCTTTGAAGTCGTCGAGACTTGTGAGCATTATTGCTTGGATTCTGGGGCAACTGGAGCTTCTTTTTTTTTTTGACAAGCGTTGCTTGGGGCTGAGGCGGCTAAGGCTCTTTCAGATGATGCTGATGAGTCCGGGTCTGATGAAGATAATAAGGGCGGGGTCTGCCACCTGCAGGATTTGGAATCCTTGTCCAAAATTGTGATTCGAGGGGCAGTCCTCACGATCAAATTACGATCACTTGACTATTGCACCCTGCGGGGGGAAAACAGAACACTCTAGGCACTTTGCATTTTATTTAACCTTTTGCTTATGCATTATTAATCTTTTATTGCACAAGTCCATCTCGGCTGGGGATGGAAGGGAAGTGAGGTTTTTGCACGACTTGACGAGCGGATATGTCTGTATCAGTTATGCTATGAGAGATCGTGTATGGAATGAAAGTGTTTATAATGAGGTGGACCCTCTCCCATAATGGTGGGAAAATGATATGGCGCAGCTAGGCAAGTCGGGGATGCTCCCGGGGGTACTGGATGCAGTAGGTCCATTGCAAGTGAGGACAAAGTGTATCGCGCATCTGAGACAGCAAGCAGCACAGAATGTGCAGAGAATGATCCCAGCTTGGCGAAGCCCTAGTTGATAATGCAAAACAAGCCCGGAGGGAATCTGGTTCTGAGAGAACAACATAGCAAAGCCCCAATTTGAAGAGACTCAATGCAGCCTTATTGTGGACAGAGTCATCTTGTGGCCGAGGAGGCAACTTACCATTTCAAACTGCAGTCAATTAGTTGCTGGACAAGACTCGAAAATGTTTATGTGCAGGGGCACATCCTTCGAGGGTGGGAATGGATCCCAATTTTGTGTATGACACTCTCGCTTTTGGGTTTGACTCTTTTGGGAGAGTATAAGCATCACAAGGTGTGGAAAAGTGTATGGAAGCCCCTGCTGACCGAAACAGTGTTTGGCTCTATCTTCCTATGATGTAGAAAGAGAAGACTCGTCGAGACACTTGAAAACTTGCCTTATTCGTGATGATCACAAAGCTGCTTAAAAACCCTTTATTGATGTTCGGGTTAGTCAACCGCCAAAGCTGATATGAACAAATATTTCAATTAATCCTGAGGAGAAAGCCCACTGATATCGAGAATCAAACTCGGAAGGATGGAAAGTGTATGGGAATGGTCCTTGAGGAGACCGGATCTTCTGAGATCTGTTTGTGTTTTCGACCGGACCAGTTATGGTTGCCTACGTTCCCCTCCTTGGGAGGAGCTCAGGTCGCCGTAGTTCGTGTTTATCCCGAATGAAAAGAATGAACGTTGGAATTCGAGAATCTGAGGACCTTTGAGGATTTAGGGAATTTAAAAACATGTCCTCTTGGAGTGTCGATGGGAGACACGGATGTGAAGCCCCAGTGGGACGTCCACGACAAGTGTTTGCGGAGGAGAAACTGAAATATACTCACATGAAACTTCGAATGAACGGATGGAATTTGCACAATCTTCGCTTGATGATCTGAAACTGTTATCCGGTAGGAACTGTGACTGGGTTTCAGGGTTACGATCGGCCCTTGGGTGATTCGGGATATCATGACCTCTTAAGACGAGAGGTCAGCTAGGCCTTTTACTGGCTGAACCTCTAAAGATGAGAGGTTGTCTTTTTAGGTATGTGTTTGGGATTTCTAAGGTGAGGGAATTGATTGCATCTTCAATGCCTCTAAGAATGAGAGGTCAATCTTGGCTTTGGCCAAAGGCAAGGGTAATAGGAATGAGAATGTCCTCTAAAATCGAGAGGACGGCTTGGGATTGGTCAAGGTACTGGGAATATCCTCTAAAATCAAGAGGATGGCCAGAATTGGTTAGAGGTGATGGTGAGGGACATTCGTCTTGTCTGTTTATTCACTCTGAGGCTCCTCTTGAGTAACGACCGGATCCTTTGACTTTTGCTTTTCAGAGGATCGCTGGGGACTAGGCTCTCTTTCTTTTCTCTTTTTTTCTTCTCTCTTTTTTTTGTATATATATTTTTTGTATTTTTGCCTCTCTTTTTTTTGAGAGGAGAATTTCAGCTAGTCCCTAGGACGGATCATTGCTTTCCGTCGCTCTTGGGCTTGGAAATGGCCGATCTTCTTTTGAATGATGAGCCTCAAGGATAGTTCCTCTTCTTCTGGAGATGGTTAGACGGGTTTCAAAATGTGCCGATCTTGAAATTAAAGGGTATTGTTTAGTGAGGGTGAGGTGATGGCTTCCCTATGGGTGAAAGGTTTCAACCGCAGTCCCTACCGGATGATCCGAACGAGATTAAGTCTTTACTGCTTGCTTAAGCTTACTTTGAGGAAGATCCGTGCAAATTCATCGAACAACGAGATGGTGAGAACGAAGGAAGATATGTGAGCACAGGAGATACGAGATGGGGAGTTGGCAAGCCCCAGTTTGGGAAGGATGTCAGTCGATTTTCTCACTCCGATCAATTTAAACATTAGTCATTTCAAAGCATTAGTCAGTGAGCAGCATAAGTGATCATTTGGAATAAGAACATTTCAATTGAGTGTGACGCAGGTGTGCAAGTAATGTCTCGAGTCTAGCAAGAATAGAAACAAAGATTTTCATTACTGCAATAAAAAGACTCATAACATGGACTTGACAGACTCATGACCACATAAAAGACACTCTAGAACCTACGACGCTGACTGATTGACTTCGCCGCCTTCGGGTGGGATAGCCTCTGGGCTTCTGCTGATATCACTGAAGAAGATCGGGGACAACATTGGGGCGAGCCTTCTCAACCTTTCCATCATCGACAAGCTTCTGAATGAGCATCTTCAGGGGAATGCAATCGTTGGTTGTATGGCCAGGGAACTGGTGGTAGCAGTAGTACTTGCTTGTATCTAGTTTTGGGTTGCGATGCATGGGGCGATAATTATCAAGGGGCTGAACCATCCCCGCCTTAACCAGACCATTAAATGCTTCTTCCGTAGTCATGCCAAGATCGTCAAACTTCCGTGGCTGACGAGGTTGCAATTTCCCACTGCTTGGGCCCCTCTGAAGGTTGTTGATACTATTGTCTTTTGGGATCCGGGAAACTGGATTGACCATCTTGGACCCATAATCATTAACACTGCCGGCTTTGGCTTCCGGGGTAAGGTTGAAGAGTCGATTCTTGCTGCGAGCTCCCATGCCTGCCATCTCCCCTAAATCGGGATACCATCCAGTACCTATGGCTTCAAGAAGAGCTGGCTTCACACATGACAAAAAGATTTCCTTCTGATCTTGCAATGGAATTGGCTCGGGCAGCTCATTCAATTTGGTATTCAAACGCTTGTAGAAATCAGTAATGGACTCATCACTCTTTTGGATTGTGCCGACCAAGTCATCTCTAGTTGTGCGCCACTCAAGGTTCCCACGGTACTTTTCAAGAAAGGCCTCAGTAGTCTGACTCCAAGTAGCTCGAGCTTCTGTCTTAAGATTTAGAAACCATGTCAAGGCAGGTCTTTTGAGTGTGAGATGGAAATGCTTAGCCATAAACTCGGGGGTACAACCCATTACCCCCATGGTCATCACATATGTGTCTACATGAGTTTTCGGGCATGTCGAGCCATAAAATTGTATTTTGGGCATCTTGAACTTATAAGGGAGAGGCTCGGCTTGCCTTGGGTCAACAACCTTAAGTCCACTTGATCCTGCCGTCAACTTGTCAATTTGCTGCTGCATCTGTTTTAATAACGCAATCACCTCTGGGGTCATCCCCGGGAGTTGAGGAATAGAGGGAGCGGCAGTTGAATAAGGCTCAATGCTGGCTGATTGGAAGAGAGGCGTCTGAACTGACCTAGAAACTGGTGGTTGACTGAAGGGTGCTAGAGTTGACAGATAGTTAAACTGGCCGGTTGGAGAATTCCGATTCTGCGAAAAAGCACTAGCAGGCATGTAAGGAGCTGACCCAGGATATTGCAGAGGTGACGAGCCAAATCCAAAAGCTGAACCCATCAACGGCTGAGACTGATATCCCTGAGATTGAGGCTGGCTAGCCGGAAACTTCAGAAATCCATCTTGGCTGAACTGGTTCTGGGAATAAGGATGTTGATTCAGATACTGGGCGTTACCCTAGAAGTGAGGACCATGAAACGGACCCTGATGATACTGAGAACCTGGAAACAACTCCCTCTGACTGTTCGGAAATTGGGACCCAAATTGGCTTAGAGGCACGGGAGCATTGAGAATTAGTGAGGAGGTAAAATCATGAAAGACCGGCTGTGTTTCTCCGACTGAACCAAAACTTGCTTGAGGGTTCTACTGCACACCATGACTCGGGACTTGATGATATTTCGGAGAAAAAGGAGGAAGGGAGACATTCCTAGTCTCGACATCAAACTTGTTGGCATCAATAACCTCCTCATAAGTCCCATTAGCACGTCGAATCACAGCAATACCACGACTTCTCATTGCTTCTATGAACTTAGAATGTATTGCCTCTTCTCTGGATTGAGCGAGTAATCGAGCCTCACGCTCTCTAACTGGAGCGGCTTCCAAATTGGCCCTCATCTCTTCCATGGACAGATCATGCATGCCTTGCTGACCCGCGGCAGATGAATCCCCAGATTGAGTAGTCATACCAATCTCTGCACTAGATATTTCTGAAAATGAATCGGATGCAAGCTCTGCTGACACTGCGACTGCCTCAAGACACGAATTAAACGAACACTGGGAGCCGGAGCGCACACCCAACTTGCCGTAACTGGAGAGGAGAGAACGAGTATAAGGCGGAGGATAGAGAACTTTGAGATGGTATGGGAGAGGGAGTAGTACGGAAGGAGACAGACTCGTGCAACATCTTATTAGTATTCAAGTAGAAAACAGTGTCTTTTAAGTCCTAGAGACGGTTGGAAAAGGCTAATCTTTTATTCACACAATCTAGACCTCGGGGGAACCTAGGGACACATCATCCAAAAAATACACCAAATGCGTTGAGTCAAAATTAATAATAGGCAATGATACCTAATCAAAACCGAAGCATTTATGGGACGGACGAGCAGCCCCAATTTCTGGAGAAATTTGGGCAGCATAACGGGTATTCCTGAAGAATTTCAAGGAAAAATCCGGCATGACCTCTCGTCGGTGCATGTTGACAAAGCGACATGATCTCTCGTTGGAACATGCCGTGGGAATGACATGTCCTTTCGTGAAACCATGTTGCGATGGAAACATGCCCACACGTGCTAGGTTTTAGGATAGGTACGAAAGTCTATTAAAATTTTTGAAACAATTCATTTTAGTGTATTTTTGAAAATGGCGTGTCAAAACCAACCGTTTGGATAATCTTTAAGTGTGGTTCCACCTATAACGCACTAGGGGTATGGGTTTGACATTAGGCGCTCAAGCGTAGGCAAAATTCATGGCCGTCCGCGATGCCGTCAATCGCACCCGAGGGTTCTAGATCTACGTGACGTAGTGTGCGGATGACTATCTTTCTTTATTTATGAAAATGATATTTTTTATTTTAATTTTTTTATTATTTATTATTTTTTTTTGAAAAGGGGAATAAATGGAAAACACATACACACACCCCACAGAGTACAATAATCAAGGATCAATAATATTGATCATGGGGATTGCCCCACAATCACAACCTGTATCAAGGAAATCAAATCCTGCAGAGTGACCACCTTCTGTCGTGGGACACAGGATAACAAAGGCACTCTATGTCGCGTGACAGAAGGAGTTACATTGCCAGAACCCTGAACAAAAGAAGCATAACCAGCCCCGGCCTCTAAACATAATGCAATATCTCAGCCCCAGCACCAGCACAATCTCAACAGGAAGCAAGGAAGGGGGAGGGAATAAAGCAAAGCAAGAAATGTATTTACACACATATAATGCCACAAACAATGCACACACAAACGAAAGAATTGAATGTTGAACAAACACGAAAGTTTGACCCACTTTTGAAAACCAAGATTCAAGTCCCCAGCGGAGTCGCCACTGAATGAACGCTCGCCGAAAAATAATAAAAAAATAGGGAGTCGCCACGCCATTTTAAAGGAAACATTGAAAACCTTTTTGAAAGAGAAAATGGATCCGGGGGTCGAGTTACGTGTTGGGAAGAACCGAGAGTTCACCCAACACGACTTGTCCGTAGACGAGTCTTTCTATGTTCAACATTCAAACCATCCAAACGTGTGTGCAAAGTGTGTGACAAGAATATGTATGAAATGCATTTTAATGCTTTATTTTATTGCTCAGCAAAGGGGAATACAACTTGTGAACCGTTTACCGTGGGAGGCCACATCCCACTTACAATGCTACGATCAACTTACAACTGAAATGGATCAGCTGCAGATTGGTTACATGTGTCGCGTGACACAGGACCTTAGATGGTCAGTTGTGTCGCATGACACATCGATGCCAGTCTGCAGGGACCTTACAATTCAAAATCAGGAACAACAAAAATTAATTCAAATCCCAACAACAACACCCAAACAACTCAGAAACAATGAATTCACAATGGATTGACCAAGGGGATGTGGATATAGGGAGATCCACACTCCCTTGGCCAATAAGCGACAAATCCAACGAGATCACATCACGAATAACAATTATATCAATCCAAGCAAATTAAACAGAGAGATGGCAGTTGGGACTTGATAATTGAAGGCGGATGGAGCCTAATTATCAAGTTCGGGAACAGATTGTAATGAAACAAATAAACGGCAAATATGAGATAGAGATAGAAGGAGCCGTTACCCTCGTAGTGTCCACAATCCTTAGACCACGTTAGGTAGAAGGACCTTCAAATCAGCTTTCGGCCAAGTTCAGATCTCAGATTCGGTATATTTGCAATTGCAAATATGTACGTGTGTGTTAAATGGATATACCAGAAATAGAGAGAGAACTGAGAATGGATTTGAACACTTGCCCCACTTCAGTGTCAATTGGGCGGAGAGACGCAAAGGGATCGGAAAATGTGGCAGAGCTGGTAGGTGCGGTGACCGGAATTCGGAGGTACAGAGGTGGTGGTTAACGGCTTAGATTAGCGTTGTTGGGGAGCGGTCTTGGTGAAGGCTTAGGATCTGGAAACAAGGAAAATGGCGTAGATGGGTTTGGATAAGAGCTCAACCGTGAGGAATTAATGGAAGGAATCGGATCGTCTTCTAGGTGGAGAGAGGACGATGAGGAATTGAGGGAAGAAATTGAGTTGCCGGCGACTTGGTTTAGGGGGTAGCGAACGGTGAGGAGTGAATTTAGATCGGTGAGGAATTGAGGGAAGGAGTTGGGTCGCGAATTTGGGTAGAGAGGGAGGATTGGTGATGGGTTTTAACCGGAGATTGTTTGGTGAGGGAGACGGTTGGGAAGCTTGGCCGGAGAAATGGGTGAAGGCTGCGTTTGCGTATAGAGAGAGAAAGGGTGTGTTTTAGAGAGAGAAGCTGAGAGTCAGAGTGAGAGGCCCCTTTAAAAAATGAGAGATATTTCTATTTAATACTGCTTTGGAAAATGTTTTAAGATGTCGTACGACCTTTTGCTTCAACTTTCCATGGCTCAATCTGTCGCACGACGGGACGAGCCAATAACCGTTTCTGGCGCCAGAAACTGGTTTTGGAACATTCCGAGCTAATTCCTTAAAAGGTCCAAAGCCAATAATTCCTTGTAGGTCCTTTTGTCCGGGAAAAATACTAAAAAATACTTCCTTCGTGAGAAACTTATGAAATGTTTCCGGAAGCCTCGGAATGGACCGGGAATTTACCAAAACGCCCCTTAGTGCAATTTTATAACATTAAAATGCACCTAAAAAGGGTCGCGAATTGGATTGGCGTACTCACAGTCATTTAATCTAAAGATTTAAGTTCATCATTTGAACCCCTTTTCAAACCCAAAATCGACGTTTGTCATTCAAACGCTCCTTTTTTCCACAAATTAACGTTTATCATTCAAACCAAGATTAAAGCTTGTCATTCAAGCTCCTGTTTCAAAATGGAACACACACACACACACACAATTTCGAGAAAGGTAGAAAGACTCGTCATACGAGGCGTTTCAGGTGATCTCAATATACTCTTCCCGAAACGTAACGTGACCTCCGAACCTAACAATCTCTGGTCCTAAAAGCCTTTTCCAAGTTGTTGCTACCAATCAAAACGTCCTCGTTTTCAAAACCCTTTCCAAGTTTGGCTACCAATCAAAACGTCCTCATTTTCAAAGCCTTTTCCAAGTTTTGGCTACCAATCAAAATGACCCCCCCTTCAAACCAGCCATTTTCAAAGTTTGGGCTCATAATACAAAACGGCGTGGCGACTCTCCTTTTCTCTCTCTTGCCAGCGAGGTCCCAAGTTTTCCCCGCGAAAGCCGCTTGCCGCGTTCCCCCGCGCGCGATCAGGATAATTTCAGTTGGCGACTCCGCTGGGGACCGAAACTTGTGTTTTCAAAACTCCCTCGTTTTAAAAAACATTTAGTGGGTCTAACTTTCGTTTACCCTTCCTCGTTTTTTGGTGTGCGTGTGTGTTTTCAAAACATCGAGCTGTTTTCACAATAAAGATGTTGCATTTTCATCTCGTTCAAAATCATAAAATGTTCATGCATTTCCGTTCATAATTGATTTTTGTACTATATTTAAATTGTGCATAAATTCTTTAAAATGCATTCTTAAAATCTCTATTTTACTCAAAAAAAGAATTTAGTGACTTCACACCACTTGCACTGCTACCTTGGTACACAGCACGCTACATGCACTTGCTGCCTCGGTACACTGCACACTACAACCCTCAACCCTGGGTGACCGTTCAGTTGCAGCTTGATTGGTCTGCCAGACACCTTTCGAGCGCGTACAGGGTCATCCCAAACAACCCATCCTAGCTCATGTAATCCATGCACTCTTTGTGTCATACTTTGTCCAATACCTTGGTTTGTTTTTGGCTTAGTTCGTGTCATAAAGCCTAAGTGTATGATTTTATGCCAATCTCCCTCACAAGTCAAACTTAAAAGTTAAGATCGAAGGTCATTCTCGACCCGAAGTCTTAGCTTTTCAGCCTTAACTTTGACACAGAGCCGTGCTAAAAACATACCCGAAGGTTCAATGTGACACCGTGTCATCAAACCCTCAATGTATGCACCATGCCAGCCACAACTTGGCCAATGCCAAAAGCTAAGACTTCTCCCGCAAGCGAGTCAAGAGAGGTCATGCTGAAATTTCGGCACGATTTCTGCCTTAACTTAAGGATGTTGACTTCGATCGTGACCTGCATGTCACATATGTGTTGGTGTAATGCCCTAGGCTATAGTTATGTTTGACTTAAACCGTTATGTATCATCTATATCATTTATTATAGAGCATGTTTATTTTGTTCATTATATGTTTTACATGTTTATTATATTGAACTGCGTCCCTAGTTGTTGTGAACAACTAGTATAAGTTGGTAATGGATAATCATGGAGATGATTATATGCATGGAGATGCACATTACACTTATGGATACTTGCTAGAGAACAAGTATTGGACATGACCTACTTATGTGATTTATGACATGGTCTGTTGTCATGATTAAATCTCATGATAGTCGTGTTATTGAATCCTTTGCACCTGAGATTATCATCGTCTTCCACATGATGAAGATCGTGTTTGATATAGTCTAACACTATCTCTAATCGAATAGCAATAAAGGCTATGTTGGCACTTGGATTCATGTAGGGAAGAATGATAAGTCAAGATGGGATTTGTCCCTCTTATGAAGAGAGATGTTTGCTTGGGCCCCTCAATGAATGATGTTGATGAAATGTGTGGCCACACTCAAGTGATTTGATAGAGAACAAATGTATTTGGATTATCAACATATTCGGAATCAAGAAAGCATTGAACAGAATGAGTTGACTTAGACCATGACTCGGGTTCAATTGGACATCGTGGACAAAGGGATTATGACATTTGATCTATCGAGGAATCAAGCTTTGATGTTATATTAATTGGGTGGATATAATGGTTTGCTAGAAACCACTTATGTCTTGTGAGGTCATGTTTTGACTCACTACCAACATAATATAATTCCTTTTGGGTCACACACAAAGAACGAATTTCATTCTGGCTGAAACATAAAATTCTGGCTTTGTATACCATGCGACACACTCTGCCTGGAAAATTGGTATTCTGGCTTAATGTACCGTGCGACATACTTAGCCATGAGGGACGACTCGTCATGCTTGAGCCAAGTCATGCCTTGTGAAGGGACAACAGAATCAGATAGAGGTCCATTAGGGACGACTCGTGCCCTATGGGACGAGTCGTGCTCACGACTCGTGCCCTATGGGACGAGTCGTGCTCACGACTCGTGCCCTTAGGCACGACTAGTGCCCATTGATCTGAGGAATTGGTGAACTGGCTGGAGGTACCGTGCGACAGAATTAGCCAATGGCATGATACACCGCGCGACAGACTTAGCCTGTCCGTACGTGTTTCCTTGGCTGATGAGGTTTTTGTGTTTGACAAGGATTTAACCCTAATTGTTAGGGATTTATACCTACGTATAAATAGAAATCCATGTGCAGCCAAAAACCATCTCTCTCTCTCTCACATACATCATTGTTCTAGGTTTATGAAACTCTAGATTGTGATTTTGATTTTGAATCAAAAGGCTTCCATAGTTTTGGCTTTGATTATTGAATATTGATTCAATAATCAAGAGGATCATTTAGAAATCCTACAAGAAGAGTTCTTGGTTCGTTCGCGTGTGGATCACCATTAGAGGGAGGTTGCTTTATCTCCTAAAGCTTGAAGCTCCATTGTTGATTTCATCACCAAGTTCGAAGAAGGAAATTAGAAGATTCAACATCAAAGTTCTAAGGATTGAATTTTGAGATCTATTTTTGACAAACCAAATCGCATTCAAGGTATGTAATTCTATTTCATGGTTTTCTAATCTATTCATGCTAGACAGATCTTAGGTCTTAGGTTTTGTTGTTATTTCTAAGTTCTTCCGCTGCGTTTGTAACCCTAAAACCTAACAGTGGTATCAGAGCCCTGTCTTGCCATGATTAGGATTGAAATTGCATGCTAGATTTAATTTGATTATTTGCTACCATGTTATATGAAATAGATCTAGATTTGTGTTTTGTTTTTATGAAAACAAGTATATATGATATGCCATATTCATGATTAATGATGAATTAATTTGATTAGTTTATCACATAGGTTATTGATCTATTAATATGATTATTTGGATTTGTAATTTCTCAAAATTAAAATCAAATTGTTTGTATGAAATTTTGTGAAGCCCTATGTTCATGATTATGTTCACATGAGATCTATGTTACAACCATGCGATGTTTGTTACAATATGAAAACCTTCTAAATATTTAAGTCTTATGCCATTCCTTGATTAGAACACTTGTGAAATTTTAGGGTATTTTGATGTAGTTTCAGCTTAGTTGGGTGCATTAGTATATTTTAATTTGTGATCAAGGTGAGCTTATGGTTGATGTAGTTTTGGCCATAGTCAGGTGCATCGTTCCATGTCTCATATGTTTGAAAAAGGTTTTGACTTAATTGGTGCTTTCAAATGAGATTTGACCCAAGGCATAGATGAGATTTAAAACATGTTTTTGACATATGTTGTCTAAGGAAATCTCATAAAAGATCTAAGAGTCATATAGTAATATGATTGATGTTTCTACCTAAATAGCTTGATTTTGGGTATTAGCTCAGCTAAATCGGAATAAAGTGAAATATGGATCTTAGCCTACTATGATTATATGATACATGTTTGTTTTTGAAGGTGTATAATTTAGTGGGAGTATTTATGAAATAAGTTATTTGCTCTTAGATGATAAATGTGTTGATACTTATGTGTTTCATTGTTTGCATATTTTATTGTAGAATGGCTAATCACAATAATCAACCCCTGTCACTGCAATCAGTCCTTGAGAAGGACAAGCTTGAGGAGAGCGGTACAAACTATTCTAATTGGATCAGAAGCCTTGGAATTGTTCTAAAGCAAGAGAAGAAACTGTACGTTCTCAATGAACCCATTCCACCTCAACCTGCTCCAAATGCTTCTAGGGCAGATAGGGATGCACTAAGAAACATAATGATGATTCTACAGATGTTGCATGCCTTTTGCTTGCCACTATATCTAAGGCTCTTCAGAAGGACCTTGAGCACATAGATGCAGCATTTGATCTTGCCGAGCGCTTAAAGGAAATGTTCCAAGTGCAATCATTAAACGAGAGGTATGATGTGGTTAAGTCCCTAACTGCATGCAAGATGCAAGAGGGGCAATCGGTGGGAGCTCATGTCCTTAAGATGAAGGGTCACATTGAGCGTCTCGAAAGGCTTGGAAATTTGATGAGTTTGGAACTCGCCACGGATTTGATATTGAATTCATTGCCTGAAAGTTATAGTCATTTTATTATGCACTATCACATGAGTGGCATGGATAAAAATCTCTCGGAATTGCATGCGATGCTTAAGACCGCAGAGATGAATATTAAGAAGCCTAAACCGGTACTGTGTTAATGGTTAACAAAGGCAAAGGGTTCAAGAAAGATGGCAAAGGTAAAGCAAGTGTTGCTAAACCTAAGGCAAAAGTTGCCGTTGCCGGAGAGGCTCCCAAGGCATCTCAAAAGGATGCGGTTTGCTACCATTGCCAAGAGGTTGGACATTGGAAGCGCAACTGCAAGGCTTACAAGGAAGGCCTAAAGGCGAAGAAGGGCAATACGATTGCTGCTGATTCAGGTACCTATATGATAGATATTTTCCTTTCTGTTTCTAGTTCATGGGTATTAGATACCGGATGTGCATCTCACATTTGTTTAATTGTGCAGGGACTGAGAAATAGGAAGCTGCTCAAACAAGGTGAAGTTGAACTACGAGTGGGGAATGGAGCAATTGTTGCAACATTAGCCGTAGGGACATATGATGTAACTTTACCTAGTTGATTAGTACTTGTTTTGAACAATTTTTTCTATATTCTGGATTTGAGTAGGAACATTATTTCTGTTTCTTGGAGACACTCTCCAAAGACGAACAGATGCGGATCTTCAAGTTCTGCTTGAGGCCGTCCATCAGAACGTTTATCAGCCATCACTTCTTCCCGGATCTCCGAGCCATGGTCAATGTAGGCTCACAGTTCGAGAATGATCTCAAAGAAAAGATGGCTACAGTTCCATCTTACAGGTACAGACCAACAGCTACATTCAATCCTGCACCGGCCCCCAGCAAAGGGAAAGATACTTCTGTGAACTACATCCATCAGGGACAATAGTCAAGCAACAGAAACCCCAGCCCTGCAAAGCAACGACTCTCCCAAGAAGCAGCCTTCCATACGCTTCGAAAAGATGGATATGCCTCTGAGTAAAATGCTGGAAGGACTAATCAAAGAAGGCCTCCTCAAGCCTGTTGAAAACTACAAATCGAGGAATCCTACAGTCAATGCCGACAAAAGCAAGTACTGCACCTTCCACCAATATCATGGGCACACAACTGATAACTACCTGGGGTTATGGTATGAGATCTATAATTTGATAGAAGAAGGAAAGTTAGAGCGTCCCCGTGGACCTAATACAGTCGGAAACCCTTTCCGAAGAACAACAGTGTAAACTCCATCGAGTGGGCGCCAAAGAAGATTGCCGCAGAGCCAGTCCCTCCGCCTCTTCCAGCCAAGTCCTCATCAGACGTCCACTTATGGTACGATGTATGTGACTGCGCCGAATGCCTTGAATACGAGTTCCAGAACATGATTAGGGGTGATTCTCCTAGAAAGCAGAAGAAGCAGTCTTCTCAGCAGAAATTGAAAGAAAGATATGAAGCCGGAGACACCAGCGTGGGTACACTCGGAGAGCCATCCGGGAAGTTCGATTACTATGTACTCTACTCCAGCAAGTCCTCTCTTCCTTCAAGCAGCACGGCTTCAGAGCAGACAGGGGTGGGAAAGCCGAAATATCCTGCTAACACCAAAGCTTAGGCCTCAGGACACCTGAATATCTCAAATCTTGGCAACCTTACTGCCTGCCAGAAGCCTAATCCCCCGCAGGATCAGCCAAGGTTCAACTTGCCCAACTACAGAGCACGGGCCGGCAAAGGAAAGTCAAAATCAGCTTGGCACTCACACTCAATCAACGTGCTGACCAAGGGCGGCCACCGCCACAAGCAACCTCGACACAATCCCGAGGCACCACCAAAAACTTTGCCTCTCAAGAGGAAGACAAGAAATGGATGGCTCGATGATTCTCCCTCTCCAGAAAGAGATCAGATCTATGATTCCAGACTGTATGGCAGCATGCTCACCTTCTGCGATGAAGACCTACCGAAATGGGCCTTAAGACACAACGAAGCTCTACACATCACTGTTCGGCTCAACACTATCTCCCACCCTAGAGTCTTGGTAGACAATGGATCAGTAGTCAACGTCCTTCCCCTCAGCATGATGTGAGCCATACTCATCGATGAAGGCCATATGATCCCATATGCCCGAACTATCAAAGCATACGACATCACGTCTCATCCCATCCTGGGAACGGTGACTCTGGAGCTCTGGTTCGAAACCCAAATGGTGCCAGTAAAGTTCCACGTGATGGACATTCCGTCTGAATTTACAGCTCTGCTGGGATGCTCATGGCTACACCACATGAAGGCCATAGCCTCCACTCTCCATCAGTGTGTCAAGTTCATAAACCGACAAGGAGATCTCGAGGTTATCAGAGGAGACAGTTTCCTCATAGGCAATGAAGCCGAAATGCCAACTAATTGGGCCCGCAGCCAAGTACCGGGGCTACCTCCTGCAAATCGATAAAAGGACAATCGGGGAAAATCTCATCAGAATCCCTCAAAGTCTGGAGGTGCTAACTATGTTAACGCCCTCGAGCAGGAAGATCCTGAAGCAGTCAGATTCATCAAGTTCAACTGCCATTTCCAAAAATTGGATTCAGAATGGAAAGAAACCTTGAGCACTGCAATGATACAGGGGCACAAACCCCCTATCTCTGGTCGAAGGTTCGTCAGCATCATTCGATCCAACTCTCTGGCCACGCCAGACAAATAAATCTTCACAATAAAGGTCAACAGGCACCGGCACACTCGTGAAGAATGTATGGCAGTCGTCTGGGATGTTTTACACACAGAATTTCCCACCGAGCCCCTCTGCTCAAGTAGAGGACATGAAGTTTTTCTAGCACCGACAGCTTCGCAATAGGGTGCGAGACGTCCTTTGGTCTGGGTTGAACCGTCAGACAGCAACGAATCAGAACTCTCCAGAGTAGAAGACGCGGCAGATCCGCAGGAAGATCCTTACATACACATGCTCAGTTTCGGGGATGACACCAGTTCCGACGAGGTCACCTACGATGAGGGCTCAAATACCATGGAAATTGTCAAACTTAATGTCTAGTATAGACAGTTATTCGGCGAGTGGAAACAAATGATTGACATGACAAAGAACCCTTCTGATCATGTAACCGACGATGACTTTGTCACCATCATCTTCTCCAGATATCCCGACGATACCAAGGATCCAGTCCTTATTGTCAGATTCTGCAATGCAAAAGTTACCCTCGACGATTGCCTGATCATGGTAAACGAGGTCCTTGCCAAGAGAGCTCAAGGCTCATCATCATTTCCAGTTATCATCCCCATTGGCAACCGGCCCGTGCCGTCAGTCAAACTCACAGCCAAGAGCGCCGTCAGGGCCAAAGGCATAGACAAAGGAGACAGAGTTCCTCACCTTGTTACAAATCAGATCAGCCTCAGGAACACCTCCAGTAGCCACCCTGAGAACAACTACGAAAGTCCTTCCGGCGAGACAGATCAAACTTTCGAAGAAAGGAATGATCACCTCAGCATCAACATGCTCAAGTTCAACCCTGTTCCCAGCCATCACGGCCACGGATCCAGACATCCCGCTAGCAAGCTGCTAGCTCTGATAGACTTGGCTCTCGAACGAGATCGCGAGACCATCAACATCACATAATTCAACACCCCCATTAGTTTGATCAAGCAGATAAGGGCAAACTTCTTGGTAACCGAAATCAAAGAAGGCCGCATAGAATGTCCAAGCACGACTCCCTTCGTCAATATAATCCAAGTGTTTTCGACATTTGGAGATATGGATGTGATGACAGTTCTAGACACCAGTCAGACAGCGTGCACCTACGGAGACTGCTTAGCTCTCGTAAGGAAAGCCCTCCTGGAACTAGCTGCACAAGAAAATCACCTCTGGGACAAAAACAAAGCTCAGTACACTCACAGGGACCAAGCCCTTAAAGCGTCACAAGCAGCATCAGATAGAAAGCTAGAGGCCACTCTAGACCAATTTGACCTCAAAGGTTTTGTCCACGGCAACTTCCTGGATTACCATCGCTTCTCAACAAACCCCCTCTTGCAAGGGAGGGCGGTCAATGGTCCAAACGACCTTGGAGATGGAATGGCACAGCACAAAAAATACCTAGCCCAGCAGCATGAGAAATACAAGCGCTTATCTCCCCGAGAGAAGCAAGTACTTTGTGAAAGTGACGACGAAGACGATGAAACTATTCTCTTCCAAGCCGATCATGAGGTCAACAAAACCGGAATCCCAAGGGTCCTGGGAGGATGGGAGCGGATCATTTCCATTCTCAAGTTAAAAGGGCAACTGAAGGAGGAAGGTCTATTCAAAAAGAAGAGAAAGATGGACGTACATCTCCAACAACTGCTCAGGGAGATTCCACAGACTACAGCATTCGTTTACACAAACGATCAACTGGGACAAAAGCCAGTCACATGGGCAGACGTCCGGGAAGCCGTATACTCACCTTTCGACATACCCGCCACTCAGTTAAAGTAGTAGAGAAAGCTCTCCCTCATGGTAGTTTATCTATACTACCGCATACGGTTCAAAGAAGCGCGGGCTATTCTCACATGGGAAGAAACGCAAGCGCTAGCTCTCGACGAAGGCTCCACTGCAAGAGAGCTGATCTAGGCCAAAAGTGGAGGAAAGTTAGCAAAACATGACTACTGCTTGTCCCAACTCCAAAATTCCATGAGCCTGCTTAGCAAGAAGGAGAAAAATGGATTATACCGTGAAGAGATCAGGGAGACAGTTTGCCTAAACCAAGAACTCTCTAGCCTCCCCAGGAGGGTCAGCAATACACAGTTCAGTCTTGACAACCACTGCTGCGCACTGACGTTCAAACAACTGCGGTGAACCATAGGCTCCCTCCCTGCAGAGGCACCTAAACCAGTATCTTGGGATAGAATCCGGAAAGCTGCCGAAGCCCCCGGAAAGACATCAACCATCAACGAATTGAGGGAGGACATATGGCCCTGTGCTTCAAAAAATCCTCTTTTGACTATGGCTCAGCTCAAAGCAACCTATTCAAGGGGACCAAGCCTGACGTCAACGTTCTGACCCGATCTGGTCAAATCCATGTGCTACCGCCCAAGGCAACCAAAAAGCCAACATAGCCAGAACCGCAACCCAGTCTGCCCGAAGAAATAAGTTCTGAAAAGGAGGACCGGATCCTCACTCAGCTCAAGTAGACCCAGGCGAACATTTCCCTGTGGTCCCTGCTCACATCTTTATACCCTCACAAGCTCAAGCTAGAGGAATGTTTGACCCGTACCATGGTCCCCGTTGACGCAACTCCAGAAGAAGTGATTCAGATGATCGACAACATCCACTATGGAAACATCATCACCTTCACAGACTTGAACCTACCAAAATTTTGGGCTAATCACAATGAGCCGCTCTATATCACAGTTCAGTTGGACAAGCGTCGCCTTCCCCGTGTACTGGTAGACGGAGGTTCCGGAATAAATGTCTTGCCCACCAAGATGATGGACCTGATTGACATCAAGCCCAAATATTTGAAGCCTTCAGTCCACACTGTCAAGGCTTATGACTTTACTTCCCGCACAGTTCTCGGGATCGCTACTCTAAACATCTAGTTCGGCAAGCGGATGATCCTCACCGAATTTCAATTATTGGACATTCCTATCACTTTCACAGCCATCCTGGGACGACCCTGGCTGCATCAAATGAACGGCGTGGCATCCACCCTTTACCAATGTATCAAGTTCATGCAAGGCAATGAGCTGACAACAGTCTACGGCTATAGCGTCACCATCGAGGGGACCTGCACCAACGACATTCCAGTGTTAGAGATCAAGCATGATGACGATACGAAATTAACTGGATTCACCTTGGAGACTTCCAAGATCCAAATATGCAGCGTGGACCTTCCACTATTCTGGGACAAAATCCCTCCTGCCATGATTTAAGTACCCAAATCTGGCTCATGCCTTCCGATTAAGTTTCCCGACAATTTCCCGAACTTTCCTAAAGTTCAGGGGCAATTTGGGAACTTTTCCAAACCTTTCGAGGGGCGAAGGACTTGTTAGGAATTAAAATTCCATGTAGTCCCTCGCTGGAAAAGACCTTCTAGAATGCCACCTTGCATGGTTCTAGAAATAAGCTAAGTCACTAATGGATAAGACCGCACGGCTTCATTAGCCAAGAGTTACAGCCGCACGGCTTCATTAGCCATCACCAGACTGCCTATAAAAAGAGGCCTCCTTTATTCATTTTGATATACAATTTTTGGCACTGTTACTCTGCCAAAATACAGCCACGAATTTACAGAGAACAAAAGCCTCCGAAAATCACCTCCCTCCTCTCCAAAATCCTTCCAAGGTTGCTCCTTCCTTAGGAAACTTTCAAGGAGATAGAGGAACACCACCATTGGTAACCTCTCCTCCTCTTCTCTTTAAAATATACTTGTCATACTTGCTATATTGACCTTTGCTATTTATATTGCCATATACTTGCTTGATATTTGATCTATTGTTATAAAAATCAAATCTTTAGTCATATAGATCATAATACCCCCATTCCCCTATTGTAAGTACCCAAATCTGGCTCATGCCTTCCAGCAAGTTTCCCGGCAATTCCGGCAAGTTTCCTGGCAATTCCGACAAGTTTCTCGGCAATTCCCCAGACTTTCCTAGAGTTCCGGAGCAATTCCGGAAATGTTACAAACCTTTTAAGGGCTGAAGGGACTGCTTGGAATAAAAGAAACACGTTTGTCTTTCATGCAAAATTCCCTTCTAGAAGACTGCCACCTTGCATGTTTCTAGAAGGAACTGGAAGGGGCTTGTTATGTCGTGCGACATAACATGCCAAGAAAACTTCTAGAAGCTTGCCACCTTGCATGTTTCTAGAAGGAAAACGGTTATGGCTTGTTATGTCGTGCGACATACTAAGCCCATGCATGCAACCTATAAATAGAGGCCTTCACCTCTCATTTTAGGCACCCCTCCTTCACTCCTCAGTGCCCCTCTACAGAGATTACGCCCAGAAGCCTACTCCCTCTTCCCCTATACACCCAAAACCACACTAATCCTCCCAAATCACCCACCATACAACCAATCCCACACACACTTCCCACACGCATCAAGAACCAAAGGTTCTCATTGAACCAAGGCTTGATCTCAGTCCCCGGAGGTTGCTGTTTGAAGGCTCCTATATCTAACTTGATATAGGAAGTCGTGGTCTTCAAGGGTAACGATTTTCTACCCTTTTCCTTTCCCTATCTTCATTATACATGAGATCTATATGCTAAATGTGTTAATAATGATATATCCTGATTAAAGTTGCATGCTTTAGTATCATATTGCCTAGATCCACATTTGATTGCATACCATTTCATGTAAAAGCTCCGGCTTGGCATTATTTCTTGCATGAACATTCAAGATGAGTGTGGATCCCTCATATCCACACTTTCTTGAAGGGTTCACTATTGAAATACTTGCTCTCTGAGATCTATGTGTGAAGTAACTTGGCTATATTAATGCCTTGTTACCTCTGTAGATCCCAGCTGTTGAAGACTCTACAAGTGGCTAATTATGTCACGCGACATAGGCAACCTATGTCACGCGACAACATTGGCCAGTTTGCAGAAACTTCATCTTTTCACTTGTAATCTGGCTTTTACCTTTCCACACTCCCTTGAAATGCTCATATACATGTTTTTTGAGATCTATCAGTGAAGTAGTTTGGCTATATTAAAGCCTTGTTGCCTCTGCAAATCCCAGTTGTTAAGGTCTCTGCAAGTGGCTAAGTATGTCACGCGACATAGACAACCTATGTCACGCGACAACTTTAGCCAGTTTGCAGAACCTTCATCTTCTCAGTCTGTAATCTGATTCTTACCTTTTCCAAGATGTCAATCTCCATTTAAACTAGGACATTTGCATTTAAAATAGCATGTTTGCATACAAAGTAGTATCCTTTGCATCAAAAGAACATCCTTTTCATCAAAAGGGTATCTTTTGCATTAAAAATGCATCCTTTGCACCCAAAAACTCATTTTCATACATAAAAATGCATCCTTCGCATTCAAAATCATTTCTTCACATCAAAGTGGCATCCTTTTAACATCTTTATGCATTATTTGTACCTAAAATACTATTTTTCCACATAAAGTTGCATCCTTTGCATTAAAATCATTTCTTTACATAAATAGCATCCTTTGCAAATCAAAAGCATCCTTTGCAAACCAAAAATGTCATCTTTTCACTAAAAATGTCATTTTTACATGCATTCCCCCATGTCCCCATTAGCAACCTTCGGAAAGGACCGGTGTAAAGATCCTATCTTTACATCGTTTCCTCCATAAAAGGTGCCATAATCTCTTTAGAAAGGGACAACCTTGAACCTACATCTCCGATTATCACTTAAGACGAGCATGAAGCAACTATATGAGCTCGATCGTCTTAAGGTGTAGGATTGATGGGCTAAGGACATTCCTTCCTAAAGAACCTCATTTTTAGACTATAAAAGAGAGTCCTTCTCTCGATCACGCAAGTCCCGAGGTTAAAAAGCGATGATCACAAGTCCAAGGTGAGGACGGGATCAAAATCCCGAATACATAAAATCCAAGGAATCCCGAGCGACAACCAATAAATGGTTTGTACGTCCGGAAGACAACTTGGGACATTCCCTCCCCTTTTATTCAAACACATGCACACAAGAAAGCACGCAAGCAAGCACGATAAACGGAATCTAGGGAGACTTGCTACGGCAAGGCACCTTGGGTGAACGACGATCCGTTCTTCCCAAGGGGTAACTTAACCTCCGAACCCTAAAATCCTTTTTTTCAAAGTTTTGAGGAAATCAAAATGGCGTGGCGACTCCGTTTTTCAAATTAAACCGGATGTCTTCAAACTCGCGTGAATCCACAAAATTTGGGCACACATTCACAGTTTGGCGACTCCGCTGGGGACATCCCAAAGGAAAAAAAGCTTTCATTTTTAAAATAAACGATACCTGGTATATAGGTGGAAACCACTTAACCATCCTGTATCGCTCCCTAACCCGGGGCTTGGGATAAACGGTGGTCTAACAATCCCACGTACCGGTATCACTTTTCGGAAAAGAAATAAAAGAAAGCTTTTCCCTTTGAGCGGGTTAGACTCCCGTCGCGGATTCCGTTTATCATGCTTGCTTTCTTTGCCTTGCATTGCATCATTTGCATCTTGGGAATTGTGCATATTTTGAACAGGAAAGCCTTCTCAGGGCTGAAAGGTGCCTAAAAGTTCGAGAAATAACCTGAAACTGCAAAGGAGTGGAACCTGGAAAATTGATCCATGCAGTCATACGGCTCAATCCTCCTTGGATTCTGACCGGATGGCCTCAGTGGCAATTCCACCAGGAAAAATTGAGGTTAATCTGGCAGCCTTGGCAGCTTGGGGCTATTCAGTTCCAAGGCGTGGGGCTCCCAGAAAATTTACGTGCCTTATCTGTTGCATTTTCCCCCGTCCCAAAAATCATTCCTTTAAAACACATTTATGAAAATCTCTGTTTTAACTCAAAAAGGAACATTTTTAAGAGACCACACACTACGCGCACCTTATATATCCTGAACACTTTGCACGCACGTCCCTTTAAACCCGGGATGTTTTATCAGCTGCAGTCACAGACAGCCTTACGATGCTCCCGGGCGCGCACAAAATCATCCCAAACTCCCCATGGCAGCCAGTGTCGACCAATGCACAGTCCGTGTCACACGTTTCAAAAAATCGTGACTTTTGGTTGGTTTTTGGTCTAGTTCGTGTCATATAGCCCAGTTGCATATCCCCGTAAAGGTCAAGCCTTAGTCCATAACGGAAGTCAAGGTCCTTCGCACAAGCGAAACTCTGCCAAAATTCCGACAAGGAAAAATTGGTAGAACCTTGACTCCGACATTGACTTTGACCTTGACCTGCACGGAATGCATAAGAGTCGAGACCGAGTCTTTACCAAAAAATCCAAAGATCTTTCGCTCAAGCGAAGCTCTGCCAAAATTCCGACAAGGAAAAAAATTGGCAAGATCTTGGCCCGGCATTGACTTTGATTCTGACTCACGCATGGCGTATGCAACGAAGTTCAATGTGACACTGTGTCATCCGGCTTTTACCGCCCGACCCATGCCTATTATCTTCTCGGACATTATCGAAAAGTCAAAACGTCAATCGCGCAAGCGAAATTCTGCCGAAATTCTATCAAGGCTAAAAGACGAGACTTTCCCGGTATTGCCTTGACTATAATTCGCATCGCTCGCGCGTTAAAAGTTCCTATGACCCGCTAGAACCATTAGGAGCATTCTTCTCTCTCGATCGGTGGGATCCGTGTGCCCTATAGGACCCTCGCCTGGGGCTGTCCACCCTGGGAGGTCGAAATACAGGTGGAATACGAGGGGCTTATAGACGTAGTGACGGAACCCACTGATCCAGGATCTAGAGTAGTTGCGAAAAAGAAGGGCAAACCCCCTTTTCCAACCAAATAGGAATAAATAAAAGACATTGTTTTAAGTAAACTTGAACAATTAACGGAATCATAATTGCATAGTCCTATCTCTGATATCCCTAATCGAGACCTCCTCGGTCCGATTTCCGATTTCTCTGTCTCGACCTTTCATGGTCAAATCCCTAATCGAGACCTCCTCGGTCCGATCTCCAATTTTTCCTATCTTGACCTTTCATGGTCATATTCCTAATCAAGACCTCCTCGGTCCGATTTCTGATTTCCCTGTCTCGACCTTTCGTGGTCAAATCCCTAATCGAGACCTCCTCGGTCCGATTTCCAATTTTCCTGTCTCGACCTTCAATGGTCAAACCCCTAATCGAGACCTCCTCGGTCCAATTTTCAATTTTCCTGTCTCGACCTTTCATGGTCGAACCCCTAATCGAGACCTCCTCGGTCCGATTTCCGATTTTCCTGTCTCGACCTTTTCATGGTCAAATCCTTAATCGAGACCTCCTCGGTCCAATTTCCGATCCTATCTCGACCTTTCATGGTCAAATCCCTAATCGAGACCTCCTCGGTCCGATTTCCGATTTTTCCTATCTCGACCTTTCGCGGTCAAATCCCTAGTCGAGACCTCCTCGGTCCGATCCCCAATTTTCAATCTTGACCTTTCAAGGTCTCATCTTTTCCAATCAATTAGGATTAGGAGAAAATGTGTTTTGAGCAAAACTTAAGTAGATAAGTGCATGTTACTTGAGCCTTTAGCCTAAACACTTACCTCCGAGTCTAAATCTTACCTACCTTCAGGTCTAAACCTTACCTATCCCCGAGTCTAAACCTTGCCTATCCCTTTCCCGCAGCGAGAAAGAAGTGGGCGAGAATACTGGGTCAGCGGCTTTTCAGTGCAGAAAACCTTAGGTTCAGACAGTTCGGCATAACCGTCAGTTTTGTCAGCTCAGAGAGTCAGAATGGCAGATTTGACAGAAAACAGTGAGGGTGCAGGAAATCAGATGGTTAGGAAGGAAGAGTTAGTCCTGGCCTTGGAAAATGCCCATAAGGTTCATGAGGAACAGCTGTCACTGCTCATCGGTGCTCTCCGCCGCTATGGGGTTCAGGTAACAGTTGAGTCGAACGGTTCTCTGGTAGTGGTCGAAGATGAGACTTCGGAGACAGTGGTTTCAGTCCCTTCATCCTATAACCAAGACCTTCCATCCTACAGCCAATACCTTCCTCCATCCACATACGATCCCTTGCCAAGGACCACTCCTCCTCCTCAGTCCTTTCCAACATCCCAGCTCATCAGGGCTCCATCGCCCTCAGCTCCTCAGAACGGATTGGGCTTCACCCCGCCTGTTCCCCAGTTTCAGCAATACCTGCCAGTCTATACTCCAGTTTCACATAATCAGTTCGAGCTATGTGGCTATGTTCTGAAGCCACTATACCCACCTGAATGTAATCACGAGTTGCCAAAGGATGATTCAAGTTTTTAGCTGTCACCTACCGGACTTAATGAATCCAGCCGTCAGTTTCACTAGTCTGCTACTATGGTTCCCTCTGCCGATACAAGTCCTATTGCGATTTCCAGTAACTCGAGAGTCCCCGTTGACCCCCATGTGGCAATATTGATGGAACAAGTGAAACAGGTGCAAGAAAAGCTTGACCTCATCAATACTCCCTTGATCCAAGATGTCGAACCAGGCAAGGAATTGATTCCACCAAGTATAACCCAATGCCACCAACACCAAACAGCAACCGTACCCAGCTCAGCACCAGTTCCTCACCAAGGAAAGAGTGTCGTAGCCTCCTTCAGCCAAATCCAACAATGGAACCAACTGGACAATGGAAATCCAAATCTTGAGAACAACAATGTCTCCCAAAAACTCCGCTCCCTTCATTATGACAACATGGAGATGCCTTTAAGCAAGATGCTGGAAAAGCTGATGAAAGAAAAGCTGATAAAGCCACTGGAGAATTGGAAGCCCAAGAATCCCAATGTTCAGGTGGATGTGTCTAAGCATTGTCTTTTCCATCAATACCCAGGGAACGACACTGATGATTGCTGCTATTTGAGGCATGAGATCCATAAATTGATAGAAGATGGGAAGCTCGAGAACCTCCATGGGCCAAAACCAGAAAGTTATGGTAAGAGGTCGATTCAGGAGGTACAAGGTCAGAAACGTCAGCATGATTTTGGGATGCCCATGAGCAAAATTTTTGGCGATTTGGTGAAACGAGGCCTTCTCACACCTCTCGAGAATTATAAGCCAAGAAACCCACGTAAAGTTGACAGGACCAAGTTCTGTGAGTACCACAAGCATTATGGTCACGTGACAGACAAGTGTTTGGATCTGAAGAAAGAAATTCAATGGCTGATCTACGAAGGAAAGCTCAAGCTCCCTGGCAGTCCAACCAGCGAAGAGTAGCTAGACTAGGGTCTACCTATCCTTAAGCAAGATTAAAAGAATATAGTCTCTCAGTCAACCTTCGTAGGTTCTAGTACTTTTCTCTTTCAATCAAGTCCTCCACGAACATTGTAATTAATCTTTAATTTTCTATAAAAGAGTCTTCTTCTTTTCTTGCTAGACTTAAGACATTATTTGCACACCTACATTACATTTAATGAAATGGTTTTATTTTATATGATCATTTGCATTGCTCAACAAATAATCTCTCGAAATAATTTAACGTTTTGATTAATCAGTGTGAGAAAGTCAACTAATGCCATCAAGCCATACACTTTCCTTACCCCACAAAAGGCATCATCAAGCCATACACTTTCCTTACCTCATAAAAGCCTTCATCAAGCTATACGCTTCCCAAACCATGTCCTCACCATCACCTTGACCAAGTCAACGACGGCGGAATTGTCAAGGGACAACAAAAGGCCACTCAGCTTCGAAAGATTGACCCCGTGTCGACAACGACCTAGGAGCCTGCCTTCGACCTCAAGGATGTCAAGAAAAATTCAAGAAGGGGCTCACCTTGGCCCTCAGGTGCTTCAGAAAATAAAAAAAAAAAGAGAAAAAAAATCTTAGTGCAAAAAGAGTAATGCCCAGCTAGGCTGAAAATCCCAAAAAAAAAAGGGCGGTCTAGGCAAAAGACAGGGTTGCACATAAAAAAAAGAAAAAAATGTAGTGCAAAAAGAGTAATACCCAGCTAGGCTGAAAAATCCCAAAAGAGGGCAGTCTAGGCAAAAACAGGGTTGCACATAAAAATAAAAGAAAATGAGGCCAAGGACCCAGCACCGCCCATCAAAAGCTTGACGGACAGGCAAAATCAAAGTTCAGAGAATGAAAGTTGTCGATAACAATGGGGCGGTCGAAGCAAAGCCAGAAGAATTTCATAAGCCTGTAGGCACGTGCAAATCCTTTCTTCCCCCAATGAAAGAGGAGGCAATCAGAAGCAGTCGTCCAAGAATGACTTGGTCAAGGAATCATCCCGAGGCCCACGCCTCATCATCCAATCTCCTCACCCGAGCCTTTTCACTAAAGGAACCACAAATCCCATTTCCCAAAGCCTGAAACAGTCCGGTCGAAGCTGAACTACGGTGACCTGAGCTCCTCACAATGAGGGGAACGTAGGCAACCAGAAATGGTCCGGTCATAAGCATATTCAAATCCCAGAGAATTCGGTCTCATCAAATGACCTTTCTCATAAACACATCCAAATTCCCGAAAACCCGGTCTCATCAAATGACCTCTCCCATAGACACAGTCAGATCCCAAAAAACCCGGTCTCATCAATGACCTCCCTATACACAAACCTTTCTTTCACACTAGCCAACCTTGATCCGCGACATTGGTTGACTTTCTCCTCATGATTAATAAAAATGTTGGTTCATATCGAGATTAATGGTTGAATAACCCGAACATTAATAAAGGGTTTTAAGCAATCTTGTGATCATTGTAAATAAAACAAGTTTTCAGATGTCTTGACAAGTCTTCCTTTTCTACATCTTAGGAAAGATAGTGCTAAACACTGATTTTCTGTCAGCAGGGGCTTCCATACACTTTTACAAACCCTTCTACGCTTATACTCTCTCAAAAGAGTCAAACCCAAAGCGAGTTTTTGTGCCTACATCGAATAAGGCCATCAAGATAACACAAAATCGGGATCTATTCCCACCTTTCGAAAAATATGCCCCTCCATGTATATATCTTCCTAAAATTCTTCTCTTCGTCCACATCTTCTTAAGATAGACTGAGTGACTAAAGAAAATAAAAGAGAGAGTACGAAAGGATAGGTCTTCCCTCTTCTGCTACAATTCGCATCAGGGCTGCCTCGAAACTCTTCAAGGTTGGGACTTTGTCAAAGCATTCCTTTAGACTGGGGCTTCTTTAGTCAGTTTTGGGGTTCGCATCGGGTTCCTCACCGTGTCACAAAATGGATTCAGTCATGGTCAGATTAACATCAGGATCACTTTCACAGTACCAATCAGATTGGGATTTTTGCTAGGTCACCAGACTGGGGTTTCACCAAGTAACTTCTTTGTAACCTAAAACTTCGCCTACTAAGTTCATCCAACCGAGGCTTTGCCAAATGAAAGGACCTTTCCTTGCTTTAACAAGGCATGGGGATTTGCAGAAAGTTTTTCCTTAGACCGGGGCTTCGATAAGTTGCATCCACCCCTCGAAGAAAGGTTTGGTCACTTCGACATCTACTTTAGTCTTTGGTGGTAAAAGCCTGTCAGCATCAGCTTCAAATGCCAGAGTGTAAGAAAGGAACATTCATCGAGACCCGAGGTTTAAACCCAGTCTCAGCGCAAGAGGGAATTCTAGTCCACATTGACAACATCTCAAAGAATAACAGCTCAGTCCACACCCAGGATACGACCCCACCCGCTTGAAACCCGTCTTAAACAATTTCCAAACACATTCCATATGTACATCCGCACCGGCCCCTACCATTGTTTCCAAGAAAAATCACCCCTAGGCTCAAGTAACGTGCCAATTGCTAATAATAACATTTTCTCCCAAGAGCGCCTCCGTTACATCCGTTATAACGAGATAACGCCAGGCGACAATTTCCTAATTGTCAAAAATCTAACTTTAGCTACCTCTATCACAGATTGAGAAGTATGTTCAAGTTTTCCAGCTATAGCTGCCTCTATCTACTCGATAGTGATGTAAGCTTTAGCTTCCTTAGGTGACAACCTCCACTAATCGTCAAAACCTCAAGGATCCTAGACATCGTTCCTAACTGTCTAGATGAGGCTTGAACTACGACCAAGGCTTGATTCCTCTGGGATACGTAGGTAGCCTTTCATAAAGGTTCAGCCATCCGACCACATTGGTCACCTTTTTCTTTCCCCATTCCTCAATGGTGCGTAAGCTTTTCGCAAAGGTATAGCCATCCGACCACTATGGTCACCCCTTTTCCTTCGTCATTCCTCCATGGTAAGATAGCTTTTCATAAAAGTCTAACTATCTGACCATATTGGTCACCCCTTTTATTTGGCACATTCCTAGTAGGGTTGGCCGTTTGACCTCCTAGGTCACCTCGTTTCCATCCTTATAGGAAGGGACCGACATCTCCTTGCCATTGCCCTGGTAGGATCAGCATGTGATCCCTTTGGTCACCCAATTCCAACCTATGTTGGCAATTCCAGTCCAATTCCAAAGGCAATGAAAAGTGCAGTTCATGCTACTTATGTCACGCGACAAACCTGGCCACATGGCTTATTAGGTCACGCGACATAACCAGCCAACATCAGACTTCAGACATCAGCAGTGTACTGCACTCCCCCAGGGCACTCCCCGACTTGTAATAAGCTGCAAACACCACCCATCCACTTCTCAAATGCATAGGGGAGAGTTCATTTACCCCGTGTACACCCATGCATTCATCTACCTGGTACATATTCAAGCCATCCAATTCAAGCTAGTTACCCTACCACCATCTCATAAATGCGTGCAACAAAAGGGATAGCAATGTACATACAAAATAGACCAAGTCTAAAAGGTGTGCATAGCAAAAATAACATGATGTGTTTTCCCAAAAAGGGTACAATAACCAAAAAGTCATAATAATCTAGGGGGAAGGGGGCTACTCTGAGTCACCCTCTCCATCATCTTCTTCATCATCTCCTGAACCATCATCTCCATCCTCGTCGTCATCCTCAGCCTCCTCAGGCTCGTCATCAGGATCGTCAGAAGGTGCCTCGTAGGCTATGGTCCCCATGCGATAATAGTCATCCAGCTCAGTGATAACAGTAGAATCAAGCTCATAGTCTGTGGCTGTCTCAGCCCCACCATCCTCATCATCATCATCATCAATCTCAACTGGTCCGTGAAGAGGCACATTTGGATTCTTTGTCCGAGGCGTCGGTCCACTAATACCCCCGCTGGTGCCCACGTCATCAGAGCGGCTCCTCTTCTTTCTCGGCTGGCCAGGTGGAGAGATATCGATCGAACCCTGTGACCGGCACTGGTTCTTCCAAAAGCTCATACCTTTCTGGAGCTTGCCAATCATGCCCACAGCGCCAGTATAAGCCCTGGTCAAATGCCTGTAAGCCTGGGCTGACACCTGTTACAAGCAGACATAATAAGTGTCAAAATGCAGTTATTGATAACAGAAAGAGATGCAAGCAATCCAAAAGACGCAAGGAGCAGTACTTACGGATCTAGAACCTCGCGGGAGCACCAGATGAGGATGAGTCTGAGACATATCAATATGAGCTCGCCGCAGACGACCGCCACCCTGGTAATCAATGAAAGTCGGGGGCAAAGGAGGTCTAGCCACATGACCAGTCGGGGGTCCCGCACCCTGAGCACCATAGCCAACTCTGACCTGTGGGGACTGAAGATGTCTAGCCACGTACAAAGTGTAATCCCCATCCCGTGTAAAGAGATGTGCCGCCACGCCTACGATCAAATCATCTACATTCGCCAACTGGCGAGGCAGCCACATCCTAGCTGGAGGATCATCAGGGATCCGAGCATGCCTATTGGGCCCATGCTGTCTGTACACTCTCTCTCCTAAATATAGGGCATCTCCGGACAAACCCACCAGCAGCTTGCGACACTCTGTCAAGTGCGCAGCATGATCCAAGTCCAGATCGTCATAACGGCCAGTCCAAGGGAACAAACTCAACCTCTGGGGAGTCCCTCTCAAGCATGTCAGCGCATCATGATACGAGGCCATAATCCTACACCTCGAACCCTCCGGTGTCCTGGTCTGTCTCCTGGCATTCTTCATCCACCGTCTAAGAGTAGGAAAAGTGGTGGCAGGAAACTCATCCCGGATCTGCCATGCATAACAGCCAAAATACTCGAAAGCCCAAGCCTGAAAAGAAGAAGAAGAAGTCAAAACAGGAAAAATGATAGAGTGGAATGTGCAAAAGAAAAGAAGTCAAGGTGAGAGAATACCTCAAAAGCCAAATGACAGCAGGTGAAATACTTCGCCTTCCCTCTGCTGACGTCATCTAGAGCCAAGTACATCTCGGCTAAACCTGCCTCACCCCAGGACAGATTCCCCACAGCATCCCAGGCTCTCAGAAGCTCCAGCAGTGAAATCAGGGCAGTAGATGCGCTGTTGATAAACAGCATGTCAGAAAAACCCACCCATACAAAAGCTCTCACCAATCTCTTGGCTCTTAGCCGGCTCTCAACAGGATCATCAACCACAAGGTAGTCCCTACTCTACTCTCCAATCAAGCCATATAGCTCACCCAACTCATATCCATTCCCCTTCTTGATCTGGGGAACGAAACCAAGCAAACTCATAAAGTCGGCATCAGCAATGGGCTGGGGCTCGGCTCCCTGTGCAGGCTTGTCCATATAAAGTGGCTCATCCGTAAAGGGCAATCCCGTGATGACCGCAAAATCCAACGGTGTGACTGTCGTCTCACCCCAGGAGAAGTGGAATGAATGAGTGGTCTCCAACCAAAACTCTCTAAATGCCCTCACCAAATCCACACTCCTCTGGGTGTCCCCGATGGCCTTCGCCATCTCAAAATATTGCCCCAACCCCACGGCGTAGATCATGCCCTTAGGCGAATATATACGCTCCTAGCTGCCCGGCAAGCTCTCCCATAGCCTGCCAATCACCTCGGGGGAACCTCTGGTGCGCAATCCCTACAGGTAAACATATCATAGGTATGAATATCTCATTTAATATCATTCTGCTCTTAAGTACATGTCATGATAGCACAATAAAAATCATTCTTTGGGTCTGTCCCAATGTCCATCATATTTCATTATTTCTTCTTCTTTATTTGTCCCAATTTTTATCAAAAGAACTGTTATTTCTTTTTGAGTCCGTCTCATCTTTTCACCAAATCAATGTTATTCTTTTGAGTCCGTCTCACTTTTACATAAAGACCATCCCTATTCCCTTGGGTCCGTCCCATCCTCTTTACAAAAAAAAAAAAGCATTAGTACATCAAAATTGTTATTTCCCTTTGAGTCCATCTCACCCTTTTTTTCAAATAAAAGTAGGTTAAATCATATAATGTAGAATATGCATTTAGTTCAATTCATGCAATTAGTTCAATGTTCACATGCCAATTCTTGACAATTCATAGTTGCAGTCTGAAAAAAAAAATCAAATCAATTTCACCCAAATCAAAAATTTTCAAAAACCTAGGTTACGTACAACATCTTTCTTCCCGACATCTGAGGTATGCTCATCGAGCTGCGGATAGAAATCTCCTCTTTGAGCTTCCGGAAGCAACGGCCTTTGATTCCTCTGAACCCCTTTTCGTCGAGTAGCCAACTCGGCGTGTTGAGGTCCTCTCTTGGTAGGATGCAATCTAGGAGGCATTTTCCAATTGAATCGGACTAAAGGTGTTTGATTTCTCTCAATTTCTTTCAAATCTCCCTTTGATGTTTGCTCTCTCTCTTCTCGTTGTCGCCTCCCTCTCAATTTCAATTTCAATTGAGTTTCAAAATGACGACTGTGCGAATTTTTAAATAAACTGTCCACATGGCCTATTATGTCGTGCGACATACTAAGCCCTTGTGGCTTGTTTTTACAATTTTGCCCCTGAAGGCTCCATTTTACAATTTTGTCCCCCATAGGCCTGTTTTACCCTTTGTGCCCCTGGCATTTCCAATCATTTCCAATCCAATTTTCCCTCCAGTGCCCCCGTGGCCTATTTTTCAAATTTATCCCTGTGGCTCATTTTATTTGCCCTTAACATTTTCAATTTTCAAATAATAAAATCATCGGGTACGTCCCACTTTCTTTACAAAAATTATCAGGGTACGTCCCACTTTCTTTAATTATCAGGGTGCATCCCACTTTCTTTACAAAATTATCGGGTACATCCCACTTTCTTTACAAAATTATCGGGTACGTCCCACTTCTTTTACAAAAATTATCAGGGTATGTCCTGTTTCTTTACAAAAATTATCAAGTCTTTCCTACTTATTTACAAAATCCATTCTCTCTCGCGATCTCCGTTATTCCAGATGGAAGGAATAACATTTCACTCTCTCGCGATCTCCGTTATTCCAGATTGAAGGAATAACATTTCGCTCTCTCTTGCGATCTCCGTTATTCCAGATTGAAGGAATAACGTTTCACTCTCTCGCGATCTCCGTTATTCCAGATTGAAGGAATAACATTTCGCTCTCTTTCGATCTCCGTTATTCCAAGATGAAGGAATAACATTTCGACCTCTCTCGCGATCTCCGTTATTCCAGTTTGAAGGAATAACATTTCGCTCTCTTGCGATCTCCGTCATTCCAGATTGAAGGAATAACATTTCACTCTCTCGCGATCTCCGTTATTCCAGATTGAAGGAATAACATTTCGCTCTCTTGCGATCTCCGTTATTCCAGATTGAAGGAATAACATTTCGCTCTCTCACGATCTCCGTTATTCCAGATTGAAGGAATAACATTTCGCTCTCTCGCGATCTCCGTTATTCCAGATTGAAGGAATAACATTTCGCTCTCTTTCGATCTCCGTTATTCCAAAATGAAAGAATAACATTTCGACTCAGTAAAAGCTCGAACTACGACCTGGCTTGATTCCTCCGGGATACGTAGGTAGCCTACTTTAGGTTCAGCCAATTTGTCACATATGACACCCCTTTCCCCAGTGGATTCCGAACTACGATTATGGCTTTATTCCTCCGGGATACGTAGGTAGCCTTTCATAAAAGGTCCAGCCACTCGACCACCTTGGTCGCCCAATCCGTCTCGGCATTCGCCAGATCGGATCCTTTTCTATCGACAAACCCACTCGCCCTGCAAGTGACGTTGCCGGGGGCTTCTGTAAGTACCCAAATCTGGCTCATGCCTTCCGGCAAGTTTCCCGGCAATTCCGACAAGTTTCTCGGCATTTCCGGCAAGTTTCCCGGCAATTCCCCAGACTTTCCTAGAGTTCCGGAGCAATTCCGGAAATGTTCCAAACCTTTTAAGGGCTGAAGGGACTGCTTGGAATAAAAGAAACACGTTTGTCTTTTATGCAAAATTCCCTTCTAGAAGACTGCCACCTTGCATGTTTCTAGAAGGAACTGGAAGGGGCTTGTTATGTCGTGCGACATAACCTGCCAAGAAAACTTCTAGAAGCTTGCCACCTTGCATGTTTCTAGAAGGAAAACGGTTATGGCTTGTTATGTCGTGCGACATACTAAGCCCATGCATGCAGCCTATAAATAGAGGCCTTCACCTCTCATTTTAGGCACCCCTCCTTCACTCCTCAGTGCCCCTCTACAAAGAATATGCCCAGAAGCCTACTCCCTCTTCTCCTATACACCCAAAACCACACTAATCCTCCCAAATCACCCACCATACAACCAATCCCACACACACTTCCCACACACATCAAGAACCAAAGGTTCTCATTGAACCAAGGCTTGATCTCAGTCCCCGGAGGTTGCTATTTGAAGGCTCCTATATCTAACTTGATATAGGAAGTCGTGATCTTCAAGGGTAACGATTTTCTACCCTTTTCCTTTCCCTATCTTCATTATACATGAGATCTATATGCTAAATGTGTTAATAATGATATATCCTGATTAAAGTTGCATGCTTTAGTATCATATTGCCTAGATCCACATCTGATTGCATACCATTTCATGTAAAAGCTCTGGCTTGGCATTATTTCTTGCATGAACACTCAAGATGAGTGTGGATCCCTCATATCCACACCTTCTTGAAGGGTTCACTATTGAAATACTTGCTCTCTGAGATCTATGTGTGAAGTAACTTGGCTATATTAATGCCTTATTACCTCTATAGATCCCAGCTGTTGAAGACTCTGCAAGTGGCTATGTATGTCACGCGACATAGGCAACCTATGTCATGTGACAACATTGGCCAGTTTGCAGAAACTTCATCTTTTCACTTGTAATCTGTCTTTTACCTTTCCACACTCCCTTGAAATGCTCATATACATGTTTTTTGAGATCTATCAGTGAAGTAATTTGGCTATATTAAAGCCTTGTTGCCTCTGCAAATCCAAGTTGTTAAGGTCTCTGCAAGTGGCTAAGTATGTCACGCGACATAGGCAACCTATGTCACGCGACAACTTTAGCCAGTTTGCAGAACCTTCATCTTCTCAGTCTGTAATCTGATTCTTACCTTTTCCAAGATGTCAATCTGCATTTAAACTAGGACATTTGCATTTAAAATAGCATATTTGCATACAAAGTAGTATCCTTTACATCAAAAGAACATCCTTTTCATCAAAAGGGTATATTTTGCATTAAAAATGCATCCTTTACACCCAAAAACTCATTTTCATACATAAAAATGCATCCTTCGCATTCAAAATCATTTCTTCACATCAAAGTGGCATCCATTTAACATCTTTATGCATTATTTGTACCTAAAATACTATTTTTCCACATAAAGTTGCATCCTTTGCATTAAAATCATTTCTTTACATAAATAGCATCCTTTGCAAATCAAAAGCATCCTTTGCAAATCAAAAGCATCCTTTGCAAACCAAAAATGTCATCTTTTCACTAAAAATGTCATTTTTACATGCATTCCCCCATGTCCCCATTAGCAACCTTCGGAAAGGACCGGTGTAAAGATCCTATCTTTACATCGTTTCATCCATAAAAGGTGCCATAATCTCTTTAGAAAGGGACAACCATGAACCTACATCTCCGATTATCACTTAAGACGAGCATGAAGCAACTATATGAGCTCGATCGTCTTAAGGTGTAGGATTGATGGGCTAAGGACATTCCTTCCTAAAGAACCTCATTTTTGGACTATAAAAGAGAGTCCTTCTCTCGATCACGTAAGTCCCGAGGTTAAAAAGCGATGATCACAAGTCCAAGGTGAGGACGGGATCAAAATCCCGAAAACATAAAATCCAAGGAATTCCGAGCGACAACTAATAAATGGTTTGTACGTCCGGAAGACAACTTGGGACATTCCCTCCCCTTTTATTCAAACACATGCACACAAGAAAGCACGCAAGCAAGCACGATAAACAGAATCTAGGGAGACTTGCTACGGCAAGGCACCTTGGGTGAACGACGATCCGTTCTTCCCAAGGGGTAACTTAACCTCCGAACCCTAAAATCCTTTTTTTCAAAGTTTTGAGGAAATCAAAATGGCGTGGGGACTCCGTTTTTCAAATTAAACCGGATGTCTTCAAACTCGCGTCAATCCACGAAATTTGGGCACACATTCACACCTATCACATGGGATTCATGGAGGATCCATCCCAAGGATGAACAATAAGACCTCAAATGGCTTGTTCTAGGGTGGATCTCTCACATGATGATGTGAAAATAGCATCCTTTGCATATAAAAATGTCATCTTTTTCATTAAAAATGTCATCTTTATTCATGAATGTCATCCCCCCTTCCCATAGACCTTGTTTCCAAGGATTGTCCACCTAAAAGGTTCATAAAGGACATAGGAAAGCCATAAGGGTCCTCCCTTTACCATTCCTAGTCTTAGCTTGCATCATGTTCATTATATATGTTAGCATAAAAATGTCATCTTTACTTTAAAATGCATTTTCCATGTCCCTCATGGTTGGATCACTCTCCAAGGATTGCCTAGTGACCTTCATAAGGCACAAAAAGACATAGGATGAGTATGAAGATCCAATCTTTATACCCTTCCCTTAGTCCCCTTTTGGTACTTGAAGCATCTCTTGGAGCGTAATGGTGTAAAGGTCCTATCATTACATCATTTCCTTCACATAAAGATGTCATAGACGGATATTCCCTTAGAAAAGGATGAACTTGAGCCCCTACATCTCCGATCATCACTTGAGACGAGCATAAATGTCCCGACTAAGCTCAAATCATCTCAAGATGTAGGATTGATGGGCAAAGGTCCTTCCTTTCTAAAGAGTCTCATCTTTGGACTATGAAATAATGTGTCCCTATTTAGATCACATGTGACCCAAGGTATCATAATGATGATCATAAGTCCAAGATGAGAACGGGATCAAAGTCCCTAACACATCAAAATCCAAGGAATCCCGAGCGATAACTAACTCATGGTTTATACGTCCGGAAGACTACTTGGCACATTCCCTTCTTTTCAAAAAATACATCCCACACACGAAAACACAAAGGCAAGCATGAAAATCGGATCTTGGAAGACTTGCTTCGGCAAGGCTCTTTGGGTGAACGACGATCCGTTCTTCCCAAGGGGTAACTTAACCTCCGGACCCAAATCCTTTTTTTCAAAGTTTTGAGGAAATCAAAATGGTGTGGCGACTCCGTTTTTCAATTTAAACCGGATGTCTTCAAACCGATGTGAGGCGGTGACCCCTTACACGAGAAAGCGGTTCCAACATAAAAAAAATGAGGAAAGGAAAAACCGCAATCTTGGGCACCACATTCACAGTTTGGCGACTCCGCTGGGGAGACTGAAAAACAAAACAAAAAAAAAAAGCTTTCGTTTTTAAAATAAAAAAATGATACTCGATATATAGGTGGAAACCATTAAGCTTCCCGTTATCGCCTCCTAACACGAGTCTGGAATAAACTATGGTCTAACAAAGCCACATACCGGTATCTCTTTTTGAAAAAAAGAAAAGCTTTTTTTTAGTGGGTTAGCCTTCCGCCGCGGATTCGATTCTCATGCTTGCCTCTTTTTCCTTGCATTTGCATTGCATGCATCGTTGGTTCTTGGGAATTGTGCATATTCTAGATATTGAACAGGGAGCATTCTGAAGCTGAAAAGGAGCCAAAAAGGCCGGGGAAACAACCTGCAAATGAAAGAAAATGAAACCTGGAAAATTGATTGATGCAGCCGTACGGCTTAATTCTCCTTGAATCCTAGCCGGGCGGCTTCATTGGCAATTCCACCAGGACAAAAATTGAGGTTAATCTGGCAGTTTAGGCAACTTGGGGCTATTCAGTTCCAAGACTGACCGGGCTCCAGAAAATTTACGTGCTTACTTGCTGCATTTCCCCCGTCCCGAAAAATCATTCCTTTAAAACACATTTCTGAAAATTTCTGTTTTAACTCAAAAAGGAATATTTTTAGGAAGTCTCACACTACGAGTACCTTATATATACTGTACACTTTGCACGCAAGTCCCTTTAACCCGGGATGGTTGTTCAGTTGCAGTCACGGACAGCCTTACGATGCTCCCGGGCGCGCACGGAATAATCCCAAACTCCCCATGGCAGCCAACGTCAACCAATGCACAGTCCGTGTTACACAATTTAAAATCGTGACTTTTGGTTGGTTTTTGTTCTAGTCCGTGTCATATAGCCCATGTTGCATACCACCGTAAAGTTCAAACCATAGCCCATGTCGAGAGTCGAGATCCTTCGCACAAGCGAAACTCTGCCGAAATTCCGCCAAGCAAAATTGGCAGAATCTTGACCCCGGCATTGACTTTGACTTTGACCCGCACGGGATACGTAAAGGTCAAACCTTAGCCCATGTCGAGAGTCGAGATCCTTCGCGCAAGCGAAACTCTGTCGAAATTCTGCCAAGGAAAATTGGTAGAATCTTGACCCCAGCATTGACTTTGACTTTGACCCGCACGGGATAAGTAAGAGTCGAGCCCGAGTCCGTGCCAAAAATCCAAAGATCTTTCGTGCAAGCGGAGATCTGCCGAAATTCTGACAAGGAAAAGTTGGCAAGATCTTGACCCGGCATTGACTTTAACTTTGACTCATGCAATGTATGCAACAAAGTTCAATGTGACACTGTGTCATTCGGCTTTTACCATCCGACCCATGCCTATTATCTTCTTGGACAATTCCAAAATGTCAAAACGTCAATCGCGCAAGCGAAACTCTGCCGAAATTCCGTTAAGGCTGAAAGACAAGACTTTCCCGACATTTCCTTGACTATAATCTGCATCGCTCGTGCGTTAAAAGTTCCTATGACCCGCTAGACACATTAAGAGCGTTCTTCTCTCTCGATCGGTGGGATTCGCGTAGCCTATAGGACCCTCACCCGGGGCTGTCCATCCTGGGAGGTCGAAATACAGGTGGAATACGAGGGGCTTATAGACGTAGTGACGGAGTCCAGTGATCCAGGATCTAGAGTAGTTGCGAAAAAGAAGGGCAACCCCTTTTCCAACCAAATAGAAATTAATAAAAGACACCATTTTATGTAAACTGAAAGATTCTTAATTTGCATATTGCTTGATCCTTCAGCCTAAACACCTACCTCAGAGTCTAAACCTTGCCTATCCCTTTCCCGCAGCGAGAAAGAAGTGGGTGAGAATACCGGGTCAGTGGCTTGTCAGGGCACAATTCTCAGATAGCTTGCCAGAGTCCTCAGTTTTGTCAGTCCGGAGAGTCAGAATGGCAGATTTGATAGAAAACAGCTGTGATTTGGGTAACCAGATGACTAGGGAAGAAGAACTAGCCTTAGCCTTGGAAAGCAGTTGTAAGGTCCATGAGGAACAACAAGCCATGCTCATTGATGCGCTCCGTCGTCATAGGGTTCAGATAGTGGTTGAGTCCAACGGTTCCCTGGTTATGGTAGAAGATGAGACTCCAGAAGCAACCATCTCAGCTCCCCCAGCCTATAACCAATGCCCTCCTCTATCCATTTATGATCCATTACCAAGGACTATCCCTTTTCAGTCCTTTCCAACATCCCAGGCCATCAGGGTTCCAATGCCCTCACCTCCTTAGATAAGACCCAGCTTTGTTCCCTACCAACTGAGAGCAAATGCCACAGCTATCCCAGTGACTCAGCCTCCGCATCATCTCGTGGGACTCACTCCCTCCCTTCAGCCTGAACCAAATTTCCTTATCCCAAAACTCCAGTATCAACCTGACCTTTCCATCTTTGTCAATGCCTGTGAATTTGCCTATCTCCCAAACAATGACAATGAAGAGTCAGTCGGAAATGAGAATAGGAATGGATGGATCTACAGTGATGATGACAGCTCAGTAGAGGGAATGGACATGGAGCCAATGGAAATGAAATCTGGAGGACAAGATAGGTTAGAAAATCACAGACCTGGAATGGGAGACTGTATCACCTCAAAGAGTGTCTGTCACCTTTGCAAGGGCGCGGAAGAGAAAATGGATGCGATCTCAGATGAGGCAGAGTATGAATTCCACATCCTAGAGTTCAACACTCCTTATAAATATTTGGTTGGTGAATGGAGAAACTTGATCGAAGCTTTAGCTGAAAGAGGGAAGTGGGCTCCACCCGACGATCTAGAACGTGTAAGCGTCATTGAGGCTAAACCCCTATCGGGAAGAGTAGACTCCATTGCAGTGCTAAGGGTCACCCCTGAGACTTTGTCTGAAGAAGAATGCATGGATGCTTTAGAAAGAGTCTTAAAGTTTGAAGCGATCCCGGTCCCCTTCCTATCTTACGACGATAGTGATGCTTTCTTGGTAATCCCTGAGTCAAGGGAAGAGTCCAGAATACCCCTTATATGGCGCCAAGTATCCCGACCTGCTTTTGCGCTCATTGGTCATTCGAGTCAAGATGAGAATTCCCACAGGAGTTACTGTAGTGAGACTGAGGAGGACACAGTCGAAATGCCGGAAGGAACGGTGGAAGAGTGGTTAGCCCAGGAGCTAAAAAGCCCAGAAAACCCTCCCATGAGTAAAGAACATGAACCTGCTATGAGGTTTGACCCCGTAGAAATCCATCTCGATGATGGAATCTCCCACTTCAGGAAGTGTTTGGCCGATGTCAAATATGCAATCAGAAGGTTGACCCCGAGAGAAAGAAAGGAAATGTTTGACAGTGATGAGGAATGTGACCCCGCTCTGTTGAAAAAGTTGCTATGTTCAGGTAAGGAAGCCATTAGCAAACCTCCAAACCCTGGGAACGATAATTCCTGTTGCATGCTGACCTTGAAAAGCTTGAATGAAACTGTTAAGGCCTTGAGTGAGGAAGATGAAACTGAAATCAACCAATTGCTAAGCCAATGGGGAAGTCAGAATTCAGAAAAGGCCAGAAAGCCAGTGACCTGGGATCAGATCCGGGAAGCTGCCTATGCCTCTGATAGCGCTGTTAATCAACCCCCAGAGTTGGCCATACGCCAGCAAAAGCCCGCCTCTAACCTTGAAAGAGCTGAAGGAATCCTCCAGTAGGACTGGTGACTCGGAAAAGTCTAATGTCTATGTGATGACTCGGTCTGGACAGATGAGTGTGGAACAGCCTATGGGTGATAAAAGAAATGCCGTCTTTGAGCCAAAGACAGACAAAAGACCTTACAAACCAGAAGTAGAAAAGCCATACTCTGAAAAGGAAGACCCGGTGCTGACTCAGCTGAAGTGTACTCAAGCCAATATCTCCCTGTGGTCCCTGTTAACCTCCACATATCCTCACAAACTGAAGCTAGAAGAAAGTTTGGCCAAGACCATGGTGCCAATAGATGTCACCCCAGATAAGGTTTTCCAGATGATTGGAAATATCCACTATGGAAATATCATTACCTTCACTGTCCTGGACCTGCCAAAATATGGGGCTAGATATAATGAACCCCTTTACATCACAGTCCAGTTGGAAGAACGCCGATTACCAAGGGTATTAGTTGATGGAGGGTCTGCAATGAATGTCCTGCCAGCAAAAATAATGGACTTGTTGGATTTGAAGCCCACGGATTTGAAGCCTTCCAGTCATACTATTAAGGCCTATGATTCCACTGCTCGGTCAGTTCTGGGGATTGCTACTCTCAAGTTGTGGTTTGGGAAAAAGGCCATGGATGTTGACTTCCAAGTGATTGACATTCCCATTTCTTTTACCGCTTTACTGGGACGACCTTGGATCACCAGATAAATGGGGTAGCCTTTACTTTGCACCAATGTGTCAAATTCCAGTCAGGTGATGGGACTATTACTACTATCTATGGAGACAGTGTTACCGTGGAAGGAACCAGCACAGGAGGTATCCCGATACTGGAGATCAAACATGATGATGAAGGGTTTGCCTTGATCGGATTTTCTGTAGCTTCCTCGAAAGCGCAAGTGTGTTGCACCGAACTCACTACTACCTCTGACAAAATACCTCCTGCCATGCGAATGATGAGAAAGATGGGTTATCTTCCGGGGCTTGGACTGGGTAAAAGACTTCAGGGTTGCAATACTGTCATTGATGTGAAGGAACAGACCACCTGACACAGCCTGGGATACAAACCTAATTTTCAGGATGACAGAAAAGCTAAAGGAACAGTTTAGGAAAAACAAAGTGAAGGGATCCGTCTTCGTCCTTACAGCTTGTCTCTTGCCCAGTACTTCACAAGAGGTGGGACTCAATATCATGAAAATGATAGTCAGATCTCCTTGAGAAAAACTCTTCTGGAAAACCTTGAGAAAGTTCGGGGAAAACCAGCAAATCCTGTTCGAAGAATGTTCCTTGACTTGCCGGACATTCCCGGGGCTACCACTACTGTTCAGAACAAGTATGCCTTCAACGAAACCCAGATCGCTTCAAAGAGTCAGAACTCTTCCCATCAGGGTTAATGGATTTCTCGGCCTTCGAGTTAGCTCTTCCAAAGATCGGCCAGATAGAAGCTGCCAGTAGTGAAGACAGTGAGTTGGGTTTGCAGAAGCTGTTTGATGAAGAAGTGCAGATTCCTGATTTGATCGACTCCAGCTCAGATGACGAGGTAGTTGCCGTAATTGGAGACGGTAATGAAGAACCTTTTGATCCCCGCACTTTGGTGACTAAGACAGAAATGCCTTTAAATAATTGGGAGACATTCTCAGGGCCGATAGCCAGCCGACAGCAAATGATCACGGAGCTTGGATTGGTACCCCGTCCCTCTCAGCCCAGTCGTGTCAAACACCCTATTGTCCATACCCTTGAGTCAAGAGTCTTTGAATTCCAGTCCTCCGAGTCATCCGAAGGCCTCACGCCTAAGGATTATGAATATGTAGCTAATGTTATCTTTCCTTTCGCTTTGAATGAAATGACAGATCTTTCTGAGTATCCCCTTATTGCCAACTTAACAAATGATAAATTAACTAAAAACTTAACAACATTTAATAATGAATCATTTGAACAAGATACAAACACACTAAACGAACAATACATTAAAGAAATCTTTAAGCAGGTTATAGACAAAGAGGAAAACCGGGCCCAAGCTGCCGAGGAGGTTTTGACAAGTGTTAACTTGGGTACTGTCGAGGAACCTAAAGAGACACAGATTGGGAACTTCTTACAGGGAGTTGAACGGGACAGACTGGTCAATCTGCTCAGAGAATATATGGACGTGTTTGCATGGTCATACAGGGTTATGTCGGGGCTAGACAGTTCGATTGTGGAGCACATAATCCTTCTAGCACCAGATGCCAAGCCAGTAAAGCAGAAACTGAGAAAGATCAAGCCAGAGTGGTCTCTACAGGTCAAGGAAGAGATTGAGAAGCTACTGCGGGTAGGATTCATCAGGGTCATTAAATATCCGACGTGGCTATCCAACATCATGACTGTGACTAAGGCCAATGGTAAGGTGTGCTGGTGTGTAGATATCCGGGATCTGAACAAGGCCAGCCCCAAAGACGACTATCCCTTGCCAAACATAGGCATTCTGGTGGACGCCACTGCCAACTACGAAGTCAAATCCTTCGTTGATGGCTTTCCTGGCTACAACCAGATCAAGATGGCCGAGGAGGACCAGGAAAAGACAGCCTTCACCACGCCGTGGAGAACATACTGCTATACTGTGATGCCATTTGGGCTTAAGAACGTCGGGGCTACATATCTGAGGGCAGCGACCGCACTCTTTCATGACATGATCCACAAGGAGATTGAGGTCTATGTTGATGAAATGATAATACATTCCAAAGTTGAGGATGGACAGCACTTTGTCGACCTGCGGAAGTTCTTTGAAAGGTTGAGACAGCATTCCATGAGACTGAACCCTGCCAAATGCACCTTTGGAGTGACAAGAGGAAAAGTGCTTGGGTATATGGTCACGGAACGAGGTATTGAAGTCGATCCTCGAAAGATCAAGGCCATTATGGACATGAGGCCACCTCGAACCCAGACAGAGGTCAAAAGCTTTATAGGCAAACTACAGTACATCAGCCATTTTGTCAACCAGCTGACTACCATGTGCGAGCCTATCTTCAAGCTCATGAAGAAGAATGTAGACACAGAATGGACCGAGGAATGCCATGATTCCTTTGACCAAATCAAGGCGTACCTAGTACATCCTCCAGTGCTATGCCTCCTGCATAGACAGAAACCTCTTCTGCTCTATCTCACTGTCACTGATACGGCAGTTGGGGCTATGCTTGCTCAAGAGAAGAAGGACTCTCGGGTAGAAAATGCCATTTACTTTGTCAGCCGGAAGCTGCAGGGAAGTGAGCTCAATTATTCAGCGTGTGAAAAGACTTGTGCAGGACTGGTCTGGATAGTCGGTAAGCTGAAGCACTACATGCAAGCCCACTCTATGAACTTGGTCTCGAAAATGGACCCGATCAAGTACATCTTCGAAAAGCATTCCCTTTTGATGCGTCTAGCAAAGTGGTCGTTCTTCTTAGCTGAGTATGACATCAACTACTTAACGAGAAAGGCCATAAGGGTCAAGCTCTGTCAGACCATCTGGCAAACTTCCCTAGTAATGAGGACCGCGGGCCTGAACCCCAATTCCCAGATGAAGGGATCTTCGTAGTTGAGCCTAAGAACCGATGGCAACTTTTCTTTGACAGAGTTGCTAACAAGAGAGGAAATGGCGTAGGAATGCTACTGGTCGATCCGAAAGATGAGCACACGCCAATAGCCCTCATGTTGAACTTCCCTGCCACGAACAATGTCGCCGAGTATGAAGCTTGCATTGCTAGTTTAGAGGCTGCCTTAGAAAGGAATGTAAAGGAGCTCGAGGTCTATGGAGAATCAGCCCTGATCATCAACCAGGTCTCCAACAAGTGGAAGACTGTGGACCCTAACCTGCAGAGGTATCATGCCTACATGGAAGAATTGACTGAGCAGTTCAGAGAAGTGACTTTCCATTACTTGCCGAGGGACAAGAACAGATTCGTGGATGCCTTAGCTACTCTAGCCTCATTGGTATAGATCCCCGAGGGAAAGGCAATAAAACCATTCAGAGTGGGTTAAAGAGAAGCCCCGACTTTTTGTTGCGAAATAGACTTGGGACCTGAGCCTGTCAAAGAACCCTGGTACAGTCAGATTTACCAGTTCCTCCAGGATGGGGAATCAGCTTTCAGAGATGAAGAAGGTAGACCAAGGGAAGGCATCAAAGCCAAGAGCTTGCAAGCCCTGAAAATGTTGGCCTCCCACTATGTCATTCTAGGGGGCGACCTGTACAAGAAACGGTACCAAGGACCACTCCTCCTGTGTGTCACCCAAGAAAGGGCCAGAGAATTGATGACCGAAGTCCACAATGGTCCCTGCGGTCCTCATATGAATGCCAGAGCATTGATGCAAGTGATCCTCAGAATGGGTTACTACTGGATTTCCATGGAAACAGATTGTGTCCAGCATGTCCGACAGTGCGACAAATTCCAACGGTTCGCCAACCTCAACCATCTTCCGCCTCATGACTTGTACTGCATGACAACTCCTTGGCCGTTTGCAACTTTGGGTATTGACGTGATAGGGAAGATAGCCCCGGCAGGAAGCAATGGGCATGAATTTGTGTTAGTGGCAATCGACTACTTCACAAAGTGGGTAGAGGCCAAGTCCTACAAGGTCCTCACTTCCAAAAAAGGTGGCCCAGTTCGTCAAAGAAAACATTATGTGCAGATATGGGGTGCCCAATGAGGTCATTTCAGATAACGGGTCACACTTCGAAGGGAACTGTGATAGATTGCTGTCAGAATTCAGAATCACTCGCCACAAATCGTCCCCGTACAGACCTCAGACCAATGGAGCCATAGAAGCTGCTAATAAGACGCTCGAGCGGATTATCCGGAAGATGGCCACCCGTGGTCGGGACTGGCCTGAGAAGCTGCACTTGGCACTCTTGGGCTACCAAACGTCTGTCAGAACTGCCACGGAAGAAACTCCCTTTGCCCTAACTTACGGGATGGGGGCAGTGTTTCCAGTGGAGTTAGAAATCCCGTCACTAAGGGTCCTCCTAGAAAATAGTGTCAACGAAGTAGAGTGGCTGCGCATTCGGCACGATGAGTTGGCCTTGCTTGATGAAAGAAAGCTAAAAGCCATGGAGCACACCCGAGCCTACCAGAGGCGAATGGCCAGGGCATTCGATAAAAAAGTCAAGGCCAGGGACATCAAAGAGGGCGACCTTGTGTTGAAAGTGAAGCCCCCCACCAGAGACAACCCCCTAGGAAAGTGGGAGCCCGTTTGGATCGGCCCGTATGTGGTGCAGAAGATACTATCGGGAGGAGCAATGAAGCTTGAGGACCTGGACGGCAATCCATTTGTCCACCCAGTCAACGGTGATAAGCTCCGCAGGTATTATGTCTAAAAAAAAAAGAGAAAAAAGAAAAAAAAGAGAAAAAAATTTTAGTGCAAAAAGAATAATGCCCAGCTAGACTGAAAACCCAAAAAAAAGGGCGGTCTAGGCAAAAGACAGGGTTGCATATAAAAAAAAGAAAAAAAAAGAAGAAAAAAATTCTAGTGCAAAAAGAGTAATGCCCAGCTAGGCTGAAAACCCAATAAAGGCCGGTCTAGGCAAAAGACAGGGTTGCACATAAAAAAAAAAGAAGAAAAAAAAAACAAAAATCCCGATAGTTCACTAGAATGAACTAAGAAGACCTGAGCCCCTTAGTCATTCTTGTAAAAGGGGAACGTAGGCAGCCAGCAATGGTTCGGTCTAAACAATAAATAAGACAATAAAGTTTCCATGAAATGTGTCTTATAATTTCCAAGATAAATATCTTTGTTAATTACAAATCAAAAACTCCTTGATGAGTTCAAGCACGGTCTACTCTTGACTCTACTAACCTGCTACAAAGATCTAAAATACAATAAAAGGCCTAATAAACTATTGGGTTTGCAAAATGGCAATAAGGGAATCCTAGGAAAAGATATGTCAGTTGTCATTCACTGAGTCCTCCTTGGTCTTCTTCCCTTTACCTCGACCTCGTCGAGTGTTCTTCCTTTTCTTCTCTATGATGTTGGTCTCCCTCATCCCAATCTCACGTATCCTCACTGGAGCCTCCATCAAACCCGTGTCAATAGGTGCCTTCTCAATGCTGGCACGAGTTCGTACCTCCTCCCTCTGAGCCTCAGTCAGAGGAGCGACATCTGAAAGCCTCTCATACCGGGCTTCCATATCCCTAAAGAGGTCACCCGACTGGTTATGGCAGCTAGCCTTAGCCTCAGTTTCCCTCAGAGTCCTGCTCGATTCACAGTCAGCCCCCAATAAAGCCTTACATCTCTCTCCCAAAACGACCTGAGTCGCTCCCATCTCCTTCTCGTACCAGTTCAAGTAGGTCGTGGTCAAGATGGTTCTTTTCCTGCTCTTGAGAATGGCCCTGGGAGGGAAAGTAGCATAGGTCCACGCCCCCGAGAAAAATGAGAAGGTGCTGGATCCCTCATGTCCAAAGGTACCACCTCTGTGGTACGGATGTCCTCCCAATCGTCTAATGGCTCCTGCAATGTCCCAAATTGCCTGGATACTAAGAAGGGTATGTAGAAGGATGACCAAGAAGCCCTGGAACCCTCACTATGTAGGACACCTAAAACGTCCTTCGGGTCTGCAACCTCCTGGCAAAGCCCCAAGCCTCTCTTGTAACCACAAAATCAGCACCGCTGGGCTCCCAGACCTCATGAAATGGTCCCCCTAGCCATCCTATCAATACCATGCAGAGTCTCACCCAAAACTAGTGGGATAATATCCTTCCCAGCCCTGCAATCCCTGACCATGCCCAAAAGGCCACGATGAGAGACCCCTAAGGACTCAGCGGTAAACAGAAATGAGAACACGCAGAGGGCAAAGGCATTCATAGCCACCGGGTCATAGCCGTATCCGGAGACCCAAACCTGCTTGGGATATCAGAGAGGTCAATCCTATCAGGGGCTACCATCATCCCCTCGGCCTCTTCCAGGGAGATTTGCAGAAAATATGCCAGCTTTATAGTCACTGGCATGTCTCCGGTCAGAGGAATCGACACGGCCTCAATTTTTGGGCCCTTAATAAATGCCCGAAAGTCTTCGAAGGTTGGGACAAGTTCATTGTAAGAGAAGCAGTAAACGTGTCTCCGGACGTCCCAAAACCTCGCCGCGGCTCTTAGAAGGTCCCAATCGGGCGGGAGATCCTTCAAATGCCATAAAGATTTGATCTTGAAGGTGGTATCGAACAGCCCCTTGTTGGATTGGAAGTTGCGTCTCATCCATGATTGAAGATCGGACAGAAAATGGTCTCTTTTCTCCTTTTGCAATCTGATTGGTTTCTCCATTAACAGTGATCAAAGTTGATTTTTTGGCCAAAAATATGCGCTGGGATCAGTTGGGAAAAGTCTAGGATGAAAATGAAATAAAAAGGCCAAGCCTTGATTTTATTTTGGAAAAAACTAGTTCAGACAGAATTTCCAGCCGCACGGCTTCATTTGCCCCAGCACCTGGCCGGAGGCTTCTTTTGCTTGCTGCAGAAAAAAATCTGCAGCAGCTCTTGCTGCTGCCCAAGTGGAGTTCTCACCCCACTTTCTAAATGAAACCTGCATAAAAACATGTCCAAATACCATTCATGCAGTCATATATCATCACAAACCATTTTGGCCCAGTTTTAGCCCCATTTCCAAGCAAAAAAGCTACCCCGAGGCTCAAGTAATATGCAAACTCATAAAGCATAAATAGAAAAAGCAAATAAAATACCAATACATTGTTTTCGCCTCCTTGGTGCCCAAATAAAATGAAAAATAAACAAATTGTGCATAAAAGTGTTCATTGTTTGTTTCCTTCCTCCCAGATCAATCCTAAAGAATCCTAAGCCTCCGACTCCTCGTCGTCGCTGCTATCTCGTAGAAGCTAGGATCCCTCATCAAGTCTTCACAGTCACTCACGTCAGAAAGATTGACGTTCACATGCTCGTACTCCGCCAGCTGCTCCAGAATGCACGTGTTGGGCCCTTGTCCCCGAGGCATAGCGTTGGTAGAGGAGGTCTGATATCCTGAGGCCGATAAGGTAGAGGCTGTGCTCCCAACGTGCCTCCTTTTGCGCACGGGCTCCTGCACATTTGCCCCCGCCCTGGAAGCGCAAGCTAACTTCCTCAGAAGGGACCGGCACATATCCTTCCAGCCTCTATTCTGGCGTACCAATCCGTCATAGGAACAAGCAGGAACCAGAGAGAAAAGAGAAGAAAAACTCAGAAAATCTCGAGAAAAGCTCAAAATCGCCGAAAGCAAAGAAATCCAAAAAAAGGGAAAAGACCCTAAAGATACTTACAGTGCTGTCAGGCGGCAAAGTATACCGGGGCCCCCTCGTGTCAGGAACAGGTATCATGAACCTCCTTGGTACCCCGTTCACCACATAGGAGAGATGAGCAGGAGGCATAGACGGATCAGTCGGCTCAGCTTCCCCGTACCCCTGAGTGACTACCATCTTCACCAGCTTCTGCGGCGTCCTCAACCGCTGCTCCACAAAGGTGGCATACGGGGTAGCCAAGTCAAAATACTCTTCGGCCGCCATGCCAGCCTGATACCTCGCTATCTCATTCTCTGACCAGTCCCTGGGCTGCAGCATACGCGGTGGAGGATCATGAGGAGTGATGGCATCCAAAGGAGGGACATGGCCATGCTGCCTAGAGAAGCGGTCCCCCAAGTAAATGACATCACAAGTCAGCCCCGTCAACCACCTCCTCTGCCTAGTCGCCTCCAAGGCATCCCCTAGCAAAACCTCCGGGTACCTCCCCCAAGGATAAAAATCCACCCCATCATGACCATCCCTGTTGATAACCGGTCTCACCATCTTGTAGTCAAAAGTGATCCGGGTCTTCCCGGTAAACTTGTCTCTAGCCTCTCCCCTCCAGCGAATCATGGCAGGGAAGATCTTCGGATCACTCTTTGGTTCCAAGGAAAGAACCCGATCACCTCACAAAACCAGACCTGCAGGTTCAAGACAGAAAGGGTCATTTCTCTCATAAAATTTCAAAACAGAAAAGTAAAAGAGGGAAAAGAGAGAGAGACTACCTCCAAAGTAAAAGAAAAACAGTCCATCGAGGCAGCCTTGTTCCGGCTGTACATATCCAGAGAGAAATAAAGCTCAGCCAATCCGGCCTCACCCCAAGAGACCGCCCCAACCTCATCCAGATTCTCCAAAGAGTCAAGCAGGCACAGCATTGCCAATGTCCCAGAGTTTGCAAAAATGGTGACTGACAGCATCAACCACAAGAAAGCTCTCGCAAGCTGGTGGGCAGTCACCTCATTGGCGGCAAACCCCTGCATGCACTCTTGGAATGCCACCTCAACATATCTCGTCTCCATCCCATGCCCCTTAGGACGGAGGTCAAATCCCACCAAAGCTCTAAACTCCTCTGCAGTGATGTGATCTCTCCAGGTCACAGGCCTCCCAGTGAACTGCAAGCCAGTGATAGCAGTAAAGTTAGCTGGCATCACCGTGATCTCTCCCCAGCTGAGATGAAAGCTGTGGGTGGTGTCCCACCAGAACTCTAAGAGGGCCTGGACTAGTCCCTTGCTCTTAGAGGTCACATGAATGCCTCTATGGATAGCATCAACAAACAGATCAAGGCTGGTAGCCATCACCAGCTGCTTGGGGTTCACCCCGTCCTTCTCGAAGTTGGGAATCCTATCTCACAACTTCACAGCCACCTCAGAAGGTCCCCTCAACTTGTTCTCCTGTAGGAAAACACAACAAAAATGTGTCAGTTCTTCATTTCATCTCAAAACCATGCATACATTCAAAAAGTGCACAGAAAAGCATTCATAAGAAATTTCTAGCATCCTTTGCCTAGAAAGCGTGTCTTTCATCATTTGAAGCACGTCACCCCGAGCACATTTCTCTCTCAAGAAAAAAATTCCAATTTTCACAAAAATTCTTTGCACATATGCATTGATTTTTCAAAATGGCATGCATGAATCCTTTTCATCATCCAAAATCCCATTTTCCCATTCATAAACAAGAATTGACCTAGTTCTAGCACATGCAAGGACTCCGTCACATTTTAGACATTGTTTTTCTTGCTTTATTTTCAAAAAATGGGTCATTCTCATTGTTTTTCAAATAAATTGCGCATGCATGTTCATTTATCTCCTTAACCTCATAGGTTAATCATTAAAATTCCAAAATCATCAACAAAAATCCTAGGAAAATTCGAAAAAAATTCCTAAAAATCGAGTTAAGCCCTAAATCAATCAAAATTCCAATCAAAATTGACGAAATCAAGCAAATCAAGAATGCTTACCCCAATGGATTGAGGTTTCGTCGATTTGTGCTCCCCCCTACCGGGATAAAGCTCAGACGGAGGCGTGTTGAAGTCATACTTCCGCTCCGTTCGAACGAGCTCCCTCCTCCTCCTCCTAGCGGCTTCCGACAAGGTTCTTTGTGCTTGCCTAGGCACTATGTTCCCTTTCGGATCCATCCTAAGCCAAGAAAGCAAGAGAATTGAAGGAATTTTAATTTTTCTCTCTCTCCTCTCTCCCTCTTCCTCGGCAGAAGAACAAAACAACAATGTTGTTTGCCCGTTTCAAATGCTGTTTAAATAATCTGGTGAAAATAAATTCAAAGCCGTACGGCTTCTTTTTCCCCATCTCTCGCCGGGCGGCCTCATTCGCTTTGAGCTAAATTTAAACTTTTGCTCCTGGACTTTCCACTTAGGCATACAATTACCGTTATTTCTTAACCAGAATAACGCTGTTTCCAAAGGATATCCGTTATCTCCAAGAAGAATAAACTTTCCTCCCGAGTCGCCTCCATTATTTCCGTTATAACGGAATAACGTTAGGTGACATCCTCCGAATTGTTAAAACCCTAAACCTTAGCTACCTCTATCTCATGGATAGTGAAGTACCCTCAAGTTCTCTAAACTTTAGCTACCTCTATCTCACAGATAGTGAAGTACGCTTCAAGTTCTTCAAACTTTAGCTACCTCTATCTCATGGATAGTGAAGTACACTCAAGTTCTCTAAACTTTAGCTACCTCTATCTCATAGATAGTGAAGTACGCTCAAGTTCTTCAAACTTTAGCTGCCTCTATCTCATAGATAGTGAAGTACGCTCAAGTTCTCCAAACTTTAGCTACCTCTATCTCATAGATAATGAAGTACACTCAAGTTCTCTAAACTTTAGCTACCTCTATCTCATAGATAGTGAAGTACGCTTAAGTTTCTTCCAAACTTTAGCTACCTCTATCTCATAGATAGTGAAGTACGCTTCAGTTTCTTCAAACTTTAGCTACCTCTATCTCATAGATAGTGAAGTACGCTCAAGTTCTCCAAACTTTAGCTACCTCTATCTCATGAATAGTAAAGTATGCTCAAGTTTCTCCAACTTTAGCTACGTCTATCTCCTCGATAGCGACGTAAGCTTTAGTTTCATCAGGTGACAACCTCCATTAATTGTCAATCAGGTGACAACCTCCATTAATTGTCAAATCAGGTGACAACCTCCATTAATTGTCAACCAGGTGACAACCTCCATTAATTGTCAAATTAGGTGACTCCTCCATTAATCGTCAAAACCTCAAGGATCTTAGACATCATTCATAACTATCTAGTGATACTTGAACTACGACCAAGGCTTACGTAGGTAGCCTTTCATGAAGGTCCATCCATCCAACCACAATGGTCACCTTTTTCATTCATCACTCCTTAGTGGTACATGAGCCTTTCATAAAGGTCCAACCATCCGACCACATTGGTCACCCTTTTCATTCATCACTCCTCAGTGGTGAAGTAGCCCCTCACAAAGGTCCAGATACCCGACCACATTGGTCACTTCCTGCATCTAGCATATCCCCAGTAGGATCAGTCATTTGACCACATTGGTCACTTCCTTCATCTAGCATATCCCCAGTAGGATCAGTCATTTGACCTCCTAGGTCACTTTCCTTCATCTTCCTAGCAAGGGACCAGTTTCTCTTCGCCATTCCCCAGCGGATCTTTTTCGAACTATGACCTGGATTTATTCCTCCGAGATACGTAGGTAGCCTACTTTAGGTTCAGCCAATTCGTCACATATGACACCCCTTTCCCTAGCGGATCTTCTCCGAACTACGATCAGACTTGTTTCCTTTGGGATACGTAGGTAGCCTACTTTAGGTTCAGCCACTCGACCACCTTGGTCACCCGATCCATCTCGGCAGTTCGCCAGATTGGATCCTTCTTTATCGATAACCCCACTCGCACTGCAAGTGATGTTGCCGAGGGGCTTCTGTAAGTACCCAAATCTAGCTCATGCCTTCCGGTTAAGTTTCCCGGCAATTCCCCAAACTTTCCTAAAGTTCAGGGGCAATTTGGGAACTTTCCCAAACCTTCCGAGGGGCGAAGGACTTGTTAGGAATTAAAATTCCACGTAGTCCCTCGCTGGATGTCTTATTCCGTTTTTTTTTTTTTTAAGCGTAGTAGTAAAAAACACCGTCCTTAGGCTCAATCGTGGACCCAAATTAAAAATCAAAGTTGGATGTCTTATTAAGTAGATAATAGGGACAAGTAATTTATTCTGACCTAAAGAATGATGTCCCTAAAAATGACTTTTTTTGTAGTGCTTCTAGAAATAAGTTGAGTCACTAATGGATAAGACCGCACGACTTCATTAGCCAAGAGTTACAGCCGCACAGCTTCAATAGCCATCACCAGTCTGCCTATAAATAGAGGCCTCCTCTATTCATTTTGAGATACAATTTTTGGCACTGTTACTCTTCCAAAATACAGCCACAAATTTACAGAGAACAAAAGCCTCCCAAAATCACCTCCCTCCTCTCCAAAATCCTTCCAAGGTTGCTCCTTCCTTAGGAAACTTTTAAGGAGATAGAGGAACACCACCATTGGTAACCTCTCCTCCTCTTCTCTTTAAAATATACTTGTCATACTTGCTATATTGACCTTTGCTATTTATATTGCCATATACTTGCTTGATATTGGATCTATTGTTATAAAAATCAAATTTTTAGTCATGTAGATCATAATACCCCCATTCCCCTATCACATGGGATTCATGGAGGATTCATCCCAAGGATGAACAATAAGACCTCAAATGGCTTGTTCTAGGGTGGATCTCTCACATGATGATGTGAAAATAGCATCCTTTGCATATAAAAATGTCATCTTTTTCATTAAAAATGTCATCTTTATTCATGAATGTCATCCCCCCTTCCCATAGACCTTGCTTCCAAGGATTGTCTACCTAAAAGGTTCATAAAGGACATAGGAAAGCCATAAAGGTCCTCTCTTTACCATTCCTAGTCTTAGCTTGCATCATGTTCATTACATATGTTAGCATAAAATTGTCATCTTTACTTTAAAATGCATTCCCCATGTCCCTCATTGTTAGATCACTCTCCAAGGATTGCCTAGTGACCTTCATAAGGCACAAAAAGGCATAGGATGAGTATAAAGATCCAATCTTTATACCCCTCCCCTAGTCCCCTTTTGGTACTTGAAGCATCTCTTGGAGCGTAATGATGTAAAGGTCCTATCTTTACATTATTTCCTTCACATAAAGATGTCATAGACGGATATTCCTTTAGAAAAGGATGAACTTGAGCCCCTACATCTCCGATCATCACTTGAGACTAGAATAAATGTCCCGACTAAGCTCAAATCGTCTCAAGGTGTAGGATTGATTGGCAAAGGTCCTTCCTTTCTAAAGAGTCTCATCTTTGGATTATAAAAAAAGGTGTCCCTATTTAGATCACATGTGACCCAAGGTCTCATAATGATGATCATAAGTACAAGATGAGAACGGGATCAAAGTCCCTAACATGTCAAAATCCAAGGAATCCCGAGCGATAACCAACTCATGGTTTATACGTCCGGAAGACTACTTGGCACATTCCCTTCTTTTCAAAAAACACATCCCTCACACGAAAACACAAAGGCAAGCATGAAAATCGGATCTTGGAAGACTTGCTTCGGCAAGGCTCTTTGGGTGAACGACGATCCGTTCATCCCAAGGGGTAACTTAACCTCCGGACCCAAATCCTTTTTTTCAAAGTTTTGAGGAAATCAAAATGGCGTGGCGACTCCATTTTTCAATTTAAATCGGATGTCTTCAAATCGATGTGAGGCGGTGACCCCTTACACGAGAAAGCGGTTCCAACATAAAAAAATGAGGAAAGGAAAAACCGCAATCTTGGGCACCACATTCACACATGAAGATGATGAAACTCATGAACTTCATCTCGGGACTGGAGCTCGGCAAAAGGTTACAAGGCTAACACCAAGTCATCGAAGTCAAGGACCACACTACAGTCCAGGGGCTCGATTATGTGCTAACACCAGGTGACGTCAGGGAAAACAAAAGGCTCGCCAGCACCAAAGCAGCAGCCCACAAAAGGGGAACCTACAGAGGCACACCCAACCTCCGACCTTACAGTTTTGACCTCGCTCGCTACTTCGTCAAAGGAACCGACAGCAGAACTGAGGGAATCGACAGCAGAACTGAGGGAACCGACAGCAGAACTGGGGGAACCGACAACAGAACCGATAGCAGAACTGAGGGAACCGACAGTGGAACTGATGAAGATGAGAAAGAAACCAGAAAAGTCAGCACAAAGACTACAGAAAGGATGGGAAAGCTGGCACAGGACCTCAAGTGTTTCAAAGGACTCAAAGCTAATCCGATAAGGGGAGCATTCCTCCACATCACTTCCCTACCTGGACCAATTGCCACCACAGTTCAGCATGAGTACTCATTCAAAGGAATCCCAGACATTGAAGAGCAGCTCGAGACACTCTTCATGGGAAATAGACTGTTCGGGTCAGCCGCCAGGACCACATTCGAAACAGTAACTCCAAAGCAGAAGGAACCAGAATTCATGGAAGATGCTCTCAGTGGACCCGCTCTACAGAATCTTTTCGAAGAAGACATGGAGGTGCCAAACCTGATTGACTTGGGCTCTGAAAACAGAATGATCGCCATGATTAGGACAGCAGAAGCCAAGCCTCTCGCCCCCCGAACCCTCACCAAGCATCTAGCAATGCCACTGAAAAATTGGGTGACTTTCACCGGACCAAGGGCAAGCCAGACAGAAATGGATGACAAACTGGGCCTGCACCCATATCTCCCTAAACCTAGTCTCAAACCCTCTGAGTCTGTCATTGTCAAAGTCCAATCCTCTGAGTCTTCCGACGGCCTCACGCCGGAAGATTATGATAATGTAGCCAACAATGTATTCCCATTCGTCTTAAATGAAAAGTTCGACCTTTCGGATTATCCCCTCATTGCCACTTTAACAACTGATAAGTTAATGAACAACTTAAAAGAAGTTAATAAAGACACACTTGATAAAGAAGCAGACACACTAAACAAACAATACATTAAAGAAGTTCTCAAACGTGTAGTAGACCAAGAGGACAATCGGGCCCAAGCTGCCAAAGAGGTTATGACTAAAGTGAACCTGGGGTCAGTGCAAGAGCCTAAAGAGACACAAGTGGGCAGTTTCTTTGCCGGTGCAGAAAAAGAAGACCTAACAGATCTTTTCAAAGAATATGTTGACGTGTTCGCCTGGTCATACCAAGACATGACAGGACTCGATCCCTCAATCGTGGAGCACAAACTCCCTTTGGATCCAGAATCCAAGCCTATCAAATAGAAACTGCGCAAGATCAAGCCAGAATGGTCTCTGCAAGTGAAAGAAGAAATTGAGAAGATGCTCCGCGTCGGCTTCATCAGAGTAATTGAGTACCCAACCTGGCTCTCCAACATTGTAACGGTCACAAAGGCCAATGGAAAGGTCAGATGCTGTGTGGATTTCTGAGATCTCAGCAAGGCCAGCCCTAAAGATGATTTCCTACTGCCCAACATCGACATGCTGGTCGACACCACGGAAAATTTCGAAGTAAAATCCTTTGTGGATGGTTTAGCTGGATACAATCAGATCATGATGTCCGATGAAGATCAGGCCAAGACTGCTTTCACCACTCCGTGGGGGACATACTGTTATACGGTCATGCCGTTTGGTTTGAAGAACGCTGGGGCTACTTATCAACGGGCCGCAACTGCTCTCTTCCATGACATGATTCACAAATAAATCGAAGTGTATTTCGACGACATGTTCATCCACTCCAAAGGATCAGACATGCATCACATGACAGATTTAAGAAAGTTCATCAACAGACTCAGAAAGCACTCCATGAGATTGAACCCTGCAAAATGCACCTTCGGCATCAAGCGAGGCAAAGTACTGGGGTACATGGTTACAGAAAGAGGCATTGAAGCAGATCCCAAGAAAATCAAGGCCATCATCGACATGAAGCCACCGCAGACACTGACAGAAGTGAAAAGTTTCATGGGAAGACTTCAATACATCAGTTGCTTCATTAACCAGTTGACTTCTCTCTGTGAGCCAATATTTATACTAATGAAGAAAAATGCTGACATCAGATGGGACTCCGAATGCCAGACAGCCTTCGAGAAAATCAAGACATACTTGGTGAATCCCCCAATCTTGTGACCGCCACATGAAGATAAGCCACTCTTCCTGTACCTGACAGTGACAGACACGTCGATTGGGGCTATGCTAGCACAAGAACCGAAAGATTCCAGAGTTGAGCATGCAATATACTTCGTGAGCCGAAAGCTTCAAGGAAGTGAACTCAGCTACTCAGCATTAGAGAAAACTTGTACCGCCTTGGTATGGGTAGTCGGGAAACTGAAACACTACATGCAGTCACATTCAATGCTCCTAGTCTCCAAGATGGACCCCCGTCAGATATCTCTTCGACAAGCCATCTCTATCAATGAGATTAGCCAAATGGTCATTCTTCCTAGCTGAATTTGACATCAAGTACATGACCAGAAAATCAACAAAGGGTTGAGTAATGGCAAATCAGCTGGCAGACTTCCCAAGCAGTGAACTCAAGGGTCTTGATCCGCAGTTTCCAGATGATGGAATTTTCTCACTCAACAGCGTGAACCGCAAGTAACTCTTCTTCGCTGGGGCAGTCAACAAGAAGGAAAATGGTATTGGAATGCTCCTGGTTGATCCTAAAGACGAGCACACTCCCATAGCTATCAAACTGAATTTTGAAGCAACCAACAATGCAGCAGAATATGAAGCTTGCGCAGTCGGCCTAGAAGCCGCTCTTGAGCGCAACAACACAGAACTGGAAGTATATGGAGACTCAGCATTGATCATCAATCAAGTATCCAACAAATGGAAGACAATAGATTCTGGCCTCCAGAAGTACCATACGTACATGGAGAAGCTCATTGCTCAGTTCAAGGACATTTCTTTCTACTACTTGCCAAGAGACAGGAACCGCTTCACAGATGCCCTGGCCACCCTAGCATCTCTTGTTGAAATTCCTGAAGGGAAATCAGTAAAACCCCTCAGAATAGGCAGACGGGAAACCGCTTATTGCTATGAGATTGAAGTTGAACATGAACCGATTGACGAACCTTGGTAAAATAAAATCTACCAGTACCTCCAAAATGGAGAAGCTTCCGTCACAAATGAAGATGGAAAATACAAAGAAGGGATCAAAGACAAAAACATGATGGCTCTAAAATGCCTGGCATCCCATTTCGTCATTCTGGGGGGTATGTTATACAAGAAGCGCCACCAAGGACCACTCCTCCGGTATGTAAATAAAGAAAAAGCCAGCGAGCTGATAAACGAAGTTCACAACGGAACCTGCGGTCCGTACATGAACGCTAGAGCATTGACACAGATCATCCTCCGTTTGGGTTACTATTGGGTATCAATGGCAATAGACTGCATCCAGTTTGTCAGAAGCTGCGACAAATGTCAATGGTTCTCCAACCTCAATCACATTCCTCCTCACGAGCTCTACTGCATGACTACACCATGGCCTTTCGCCACATGGGGAATCGACGTCATTGGGAAAATTACTCTGCCAGGGAGCAATGGTCACGAGTTCATATTAGCCGCAGTCGACTACTTCACCAAATGGATAGAAGCCAGATCATAAAAAGTACTGAATTCTAAGAAGGTGGCTGAGTTCATCAAAGAGAACATCAATTGCAGATATGGGGTGCCCAACGAGATCATATCCGACAATGGGACCAACTTTGAAGGAAATTGTGACCAACTGTTGACCGAGTTCAGAGTTACACGCCACAAGTCTTCTCCCTACAGACCACAGACTAACGGTGCAATAGAGGCAGCAAAAAAGACTCTTGCAAGAATAATAAAAAAGATGGCCGTCAGAGGTCGGGCTTGGCCCGAAAAGCTACATCTAGCACTTTGGGGATACCTTACATCAGTCAGAACTGCAACAGGGGAGACTCCTTTCGCACTCACATATTGAATGGAAGCGATGTTACCAGTTGAATTGGAAATTCCATACCTCCGAGTTCTCTTGGAAAACGGAATCAATGAAGTCGAATGGATCCAAAGTCGTCACCACGAACTAGCTCTACTCGACGAGCACAAAATGAAAGCCATGGAACATACTCGTGCCTACCAAAGCAGAATGGCCCGAGCATTTGATAAGAAAGTCATGATCTGAGACATCAAATAAGGCGACTTGGTGCTTAAGGAAAAGCCTCCTACACAGACCAATCCCCTAGGAAAGTGGGAACCTACCTGGATAGACCCATTCGTGGTACAAAAAATCTTCTCCGGAGGAGCCCACTACAAGAATAAATTATATCAATAACGGACAAAATGGTTTCTAAATGTACAAAGTCGTACCTATTTTTCTCACTACTAGAAATTCATGTTTTAGTCACTGTCTTTAGTCACTGAATAGAGTCGGTTGCTAATTTAAAAACGAGTTTGCAACCGAAATTTTGTGGTTGCTAATTTAGCTACTGAATTGCAACCATTCATTTTTGGTGTCTATGCTAGCAACTAATACACAACTAATCTTACTTAGTGGCTAATTTTGCATCTGACTTGTAACAAACTTTATTTGTGGCAAGTCGGTCTCTAAATTTGTTGCTAAACGGTTGCTAAAAATAATATGCGCATGATTGTAAAATTTTTAAAAATATTGCAGTAACTAAATAGTAGCTAAGTTCAAATATATACAAGTCAATAGATGGGTGGCTAAATTCGTTGCTAACGAATTTGTTTTAGCCACCGCTAAATTGTCACTAAATAGTTTTGTTCCATATTAGCAACTAATTTGCGACTCGTCGTTTTTCTGTTGATAATTTAGCTAATGAACATTTTTTGTGGCTAAGTTGGAGGTCAATTTGCAACTAATCATGTTTCGTGACTCATTTTAGCAACTAATATGAAACTAAATTTTATTGTTGTATGTCAATCACTAATTATCAGTTGCAAAACGGTTCAAAAGAATTAAAATATATTTAAAATTTATCCATTGTTTTATATTTTCTTTTAATTTTTTATTGACTAGGAACCACCTGTTGATTGCCATAAGAGTAGGTCATCCCCATTTAAGGATCAACAAATGGTCACAAATTTTAAATTTGGCACGAACAGTTCATCCCTATTTTTTCGTCCCTAAAATGTTCGTCCCCAACTGTTGGTTTCCATTTTTAAATTTAGGGACTATCTCTTCGTTTCCAAATACGGAAAAAAAATCAGTAAACACTACAAGAAAACAGGCAGTTACCGATGGATATTTTTTCATCCCTAAAATGTTCATCCCTATTTTTTCGTCCCTAAAATGTTCGACGGATATTTATTTGTTTTTTAAATATATATATATATATATATATATATATATATATATATATATATATATATATATATATATATATATATATATATATATATATATATATATATATATATATATATATATATATATAGAGAGAGAGAGAGAGAGAGAGAGAGAGAGAGAGAGAGAGAGAGAGAGAGAGAGAGATCCGAAAGGGAGGAGGGAGGAGATGTCGGATATGTCCACCCAAGTCAAGCTGGAAAATTTGATTATTTCGGCTGGACCATGCTGGAAAAATGAAGAGAGGGAGGGCGGCGGTTGGCGGCTCGATGAGGGTGATGGAGGGCGAGGTGGCAGTGGTGGCGGAGGGCGACGGCGGCGAAGGAGACGGTGGCGAATGGCGGCGGCGGTTGGCGGCTGGATGAAGGAAATGAGAGGGGAGAGTGGAGAGGATTAGTTTGTGAAAAATGAAGAGAAAACGAAGAGAGAAAAATGAGGGATGTGGATAGAAAGAGAGAAAAGAATGTGAAATGTTTTTGTTAAGATGAATTTGGACCATTGGATGTGTGTGATTAATGGTACAAATTGATTAAGGATTAGAGATTGATTAAGGATTAGTCCGCGTGAACATGTGTAAGCCAATCAAATGAAAGTGTGTCATGTTTATTTGTTTATCAAAAAAAATCTCTTAATAACCATAATAATTAGTAAAAATAATTATTAATATCAAAAATAATTTAAAATATAAAATAATATTATCTAATAATAATAATTAAATAATAAATAATAATATATCATAATGATAATATACATGTTTTCTTGATGATTATAATAATTAGTTAAAATAATAAACAACAATAATAATAATTTGAATAAATAAATCTATTTTAGATGTTAGTTAGTAGGGAAATTTTTTACAAAATGTTATATAAAAAAAGGTAATAATTTTTAAAGAAATGAAAATATATAATAGAAAAAAAGAGGGACGGACAATAGCATTTACTGTTTTAATTTTTTGAATTTTCGTTTGAATATAAAAAACTATTTGAGATGTTAGTTAGTAGGAAAATTTTTTTACAAAAAATTATATAAAAAAAGTTAATAATTTTTAAAGAAATGAAAATATATATTAGAAAAAAAGAGGGACGGACAATCGCATTTACTTTATTAATTTTTTTTAATATTTTTTTAATAGATAAAACTATTTAAGATGTTATTTATTGGGGAAATTTTTACAAAAAGTTATATAAAAAAAAAGTTAATAATTTTTAAAGAAATGAAAGTATATAATAGAAAAAAAGAGGGACGGACAATAGCATTTACTTTTTTAATTTTTTCTTTGAATAAATAAAGCTATTTGAGATGTTTGTTATTTGGGAAATTTTTTACAAAAAGTTATATAAAAAAAGTTAATAATTTTTATAGAAATGAAAGTATATAATAGAAAAAAAGAGGGACGGAAAATAGCATTTATTTTTTTAATTTTTTTAATATTTTTTTAATAAATAAAACTATTCGAGATGTTATTTAGTAGGAATTTTTTTACAAAAAGTCATATAAAAAAGTTAATAATTTTTAAAGAAATGTAAGTATATAACAGAAAAAAAGAGGGACGGGTAATAGCATTAACTTTTTTAATTTTTTAATTTTTTTTTTGAATAGATAAACCTTATTGAGACGTTAATTAGTAGGGAAATTTTTTACAAAAAGTTATATAAAAAAAGTTAATAATTTTTAAAGAAATGAAAGTATATAATAGAAAAAAAGAAGGACAGACAATAGCATTTACTTTTTTTTTTTTTTTTGAATAAATAAAACTATTTGAGATGGTAGTGGTTGGTCTCTATTTTGTTGTTGGTCTTCATTTTGATAGCAAATAATATTGTGCATCATGGGGACATTCTGGCGGTCCCTAATTTTAATATGTTTGTCCCTAGTTAGATACCAACCTTGGCCATTTCCATTTTCCCCAATTTGTCAGTCCCTATTTCAATTAATTCTAGTAAATTGGTCTCTATTTTGTTGTTGGTCTTCATTTTGATAGCAAATAATATTGTGCATCATGGAGACATTCTGACGGTTCCTAATTTTAATATGTTTGTCTCTATTTAGCTACCAACCTTGGTCATTCCCATTTGCCCCAAGTTGTCAGTCCCTACTTTAATTTATTCTAGTAGTGGCCATGAAGTTAGCAAATTTGGATGGAAACCCTTTCGTTAACCCTGTAAATGGAAGCAAGCTCTGCAGATACTTCGTTTGAGGAAGAACACGATTCAACTCTCCTTCCCCATACACAGCCCTTCAGTAAAGTCAAAGTGCTAAAAGAGTAATACCCAACTAGAGACATTGCCGAAAATGATCTAGGTGAAAAACATGGTCGCACTTCTTATCTTTTTTTTAAATTTCACCTAAAAGTGTCGAACTACAGTCCTGAGCCCCTTAGTCCAATTGTAAAAGGGGAACGTAGGCAGCCATCATTGGTTCGCTCTCAAAAACAAATAAAATTCCAAATACAACACCAATCGCTTTTGTTTCGAAAAACTCTTAAATGTAACCTATGTTTTGGCTACCAATCAAAACGTCCTCATTTTCAAAGCCTTTTCAACATTTTGGATAAAAATCAAAATGACCCCCCTTTCAAACCAGCCATTTTCAAAGTTTGGGCTCATGATACAAAACGGCGTGGCGACTCTCTTTTTCTCTCTCTCGCCAGCGAGGTCCCAAGTTTTCCTAGCGAAAGTCGCTCGCCGCGTTCCCCCGCGCGCGATCCGGGTATTTTCAGCAATACTCCATTCATGTGGACCCTAAACGAACTCCGACTAACTGCTCGATGACCACAGTTGTGACCACTCCCCATCCTAGCCCGACGAGGGCAGTGAATCCTGTATCCTTCGTTCTGCCGACCTCCTCTGGACCGTCCAAGGATCCTCTAACTAAGAAGAGGGGCCGCCAGAAGCGTCTGGACATGAGTTCTCGACTAAACGAGTGGCGGTTGGTGAATGCCCAGTCATTCGTTGTGCGGACATTATGGCCGCCAAGACGGTGGATGATGTGGATGAGTTGTGCAAATGGCTCACCGACATCTCTCTGTTTAGGAGCCCCGCCCTAAAAATCTAGGACATGCCACGAGTACGGTTTGGTCATGTTGTGATCAAGCGCACGACAGATTATGTCCGGGTCAAGGAATACGAAGAGGGGACGCTCCCTTCGATTTAATGAACGACCGCGCTGGCCTCCAGCTCAATGGGGTATGCTATTTTTATATTTGTCTTATTATCATGCTTTCTTTCTTCCTTTGTCGTGCTGTCTCTTTCGATAACCAAAGTTTTATTGCCTCTGTGCAACTGGCCTCCATGCTCAGGTACTTAACCCGCAAGGGTGAAAAGCTAGAGAGCAAGGTAGCCAAACGAGTCGAGAAGCTAAAAAACAAGGGCTCCTGAGCTCGCAAAAGCTTTAAAAGACTTGGAGGTGGCCAAGTCTAGCTTAGGCACAATGGAGGCCTTGAGCTCTCCCATAAGAAGCTAGAGGAGGAGAAGGATAAGCTGAGGACTGCTGCCGAGCATTCTAACGAGAAGATTGCTGACATGGAACAGGAGGTGCGGCTCTGTTCCAGACGCAATAGGAAGCTCGTGCAGTACCTCAATGAGGCCCAAGAGAAGTTGAAAAAGCAGAAGGAGGAGATGGCGGCCGCTCAGGCTTCTCCCGTTGATGCGGCTGAGGTCATTGCTCGTTATGAGCAGACTCGTGCATACAAAATCAAGGTTCTAACGGAGGCCATGGGTTTCTTCGACAAAGGCCGCCGCCTATGGTAGTGGTCATCTTCCTTAGGACCCCGAGGCATTGGCTGACCTCGTTACTGCCCCTCAATTTAGTGAGGCCGCTTGAGCCCTCACGCTATGATTCCCTTCAACGAGAAGGAGCTCAGGCAGCTTGTCGCCCAAGATTCTGAGGAAAAACTCCCTCTGTGGGTTCATCCCTAGTTCTTGCCAATCAACGTTGTTTCTGTTCTTGAGAAGCGGGCGGAGGAAGCCAAGCAGGCTGAGGGTGAAGAGGAATGGAATGAAGAGATGTCGGCCAACGAGACCGAGTTTGAAATCGAGCCAATTGAGGCAGATAATGAAGAAATGTAATAGGTCGTAGAATGTAGCCCGAAGGGCAGAACATATTTATGTAATTATCTCTTCCATATTTGTTTTGTCGTGCTGATTGTTGGATTGTTTGTTTGAGCGTGCGTTGTTCTTCATTAGAAATTTTTAAATGTTTTCTCATTTATGACTCTACAAGTGTTAGCTCGTTTTATGACTTTGTACGCGTGCTAACTAATGCTCGTATATGATCTGGCCTCTGAGCTCGCGTATGAAGTTAGGATCGAGCATGTGGTTTATAAGCTTTGTTGGACTCCTGACTTCGTATTCATCTTAGCTCTGAGTTGAGCTGAATGCTGCCCACACATCCATCTTATTGACGATTGTTAAATTGAATCTTGACCACGGATCCAACTTTAGCTTTGAGCCGAGCTGAATGCTGACCACGTGTCCAGCTCGTTGACGATTGTTAAGTTGAATCCTGACCACAGATTCAACTTAGCTTTAAGCCAGACTGAATGCTGACCCCGCCTACAGCTCGTTGACGATTGTTAAATTGAATCCTAACCACGGATTCAGTTTAGCGAGCTGAGATGAATGACCACGCATCTAGCTCGTTGACGATTGTTTAGTATAAGTCGTGAAGCCACGCAAACTATTAGCACATAAGCTATTTATAGAAAATTATCAATAGATTAGGTGCTCGAAAAGAGATATCCCCAGAGAAGACATAACATTTGACTGCTCGAAAAGAGTTGACCCGAACAAAATAACTCAACAATCGGGTGCTCGAAGAGAGCTATCCCCCACATATGTAAAAACGTCTGCAAAAAAATAAGAAAAAATCATCACTGCAAGTATTTGATGAGGTGATTTGAATGCCATGGGTTCTTGAGCTCTTTCCATTATGGTGTTTTTAGTATGTAAGTGCCTTCCTTAATGATGCGAACTACTATGAACCATCCTTTCCCAATTGGGGGATAGCTTATTGTGCTCGGCTTTGAGCCCTATTGCTTCAATTTTGCACATGACCCAATCTTCTTCCCTGAAAACTATCTTGTGTACCCTTCTATAGTGATATCCTTTGGTTTTCTACTTGTAATTTACCGATCTCATATGTGCTTCCAGCTTCTCTCATCTAGCAAGTCTAGGTCTAACAATTGAGTCTCCTCATTTCTACCATCCTTGAATAGGGCTATAACGAGCTCGGAATGAGCCATAGCTTCTGATCCGTATGTGAGCGCAAAAGGTCTTTCTCCTGTCGGTCCTTGTTTGGTCGTACGCACTGCCCATAATGCTACTGGTAATTCGTCTATCCAGCATCCTGCTCATCCTCCAGATTTCTCTTGAGAGCATGAAGTACCAATTTATTTGTGCTTCCACTTGCCTGTTCCCATATGGTCGTGATACTGATGCTTGCCAACGTTTAATACCGAGCCTCCTGTACTCGGCTGTGAAGGCATCCGAGAACTGAATGCCGTGGTCGGAGACTATGTGAGGAATCCCAAATCTTCACCAGATAAATTCGTGGATGAAATTGATCACGTTCTCCTCGGTGATGCTGACAAATGGTTTATCTTCGATCCATTTTGTGAAGTAATCCATGACTACGACCACATATTTGCAATTTCATCAGGCGGCGGGAAATGGGCCTTTGAGGTCAATCCCCCACATGTCAAAAGGTCAACACACTACTACTGGTGTCTGTTTGGTTTATTGGATTCGTGGTAGGTCTGCATATCTCTAGCACTTATCAAAAATTTGGACGTACTTGAGCGCGTCTCGCCTAATGTTCGGCCAGTATTATCTAAGAGTCACTATTTTTTCGCTAGGGTTCGAGCACCTAAGTGTTTTCTTGATCAACCTTTCCTCGTTTTCGTTTTTAGGGAGCACATCCTTCTCAATGTAGTCCTTCATGTCGTCAATCCATCTTCAGCTCAGTGTTTCCATGATATCCACAATCTAGGGACGGTTGAATGTGGGCTTATCTAGGAATTCAATCAATTTGCTTTGGTCTAGATCTTCAACTTCAATATTGTCCATTTTAGAGAGTAAATCTGCTTGCATGCTGTCAAGTCTCCCTATCTGCATGATCGCCCAATACTCTAGCTTCTGTGTCAATCTCTTAAACATTTCACAATAACAAGCGAGAACGGGATGTGCGGCATCATATTCCCCTCGTACTTGGTTCACGACGAGCTGGGAGTCGGTATGAGCTGCCAATTTTCTAACTTTCATTGCTTGGGCGATCTCTAAGCCCGCGATCAATGCCTCATACTGTGCTTGGTTGTTAGATGCGGGGAACTTGAATCGGATCGCCTTTTCCACTACCTGTTTGCCATCCTGGGAAATCAGTAGGATACCTTCCTTGCTCGTGCTCTTTGTAGCAGACCCGTCGGTGTAAAGCATTCAACAATAAGTGGGTAGAGTTTCAGGCTTTATTTCCATCATGTCTCTCATCTCATACGTAGAATGTTCGCCAGTGAAGTTCGTTTCTACTAGGAAGTCGACCAAGGGTTGGGCCTCCAGTATTTTCCTCAGCTGATATATGATTTCAAACTCGATGAGCTCGATGGACCAGTTGAGTAGGAGCCCTGAACTCTCTGGTCGGTGTAAAATTTTGCACAACGGGGAATTGGTATAGACGATGGGATGATCTGAGAAATATGCTCGTAATTTTTGTGCTGCATTGACCAATGAATAAGTTAGTTTTTTTACATTGAAGTATCTGCTCTCCACATTGTTTAGGGCCTTGCTAATATAGGATACTGGCTTTTGTACTCTGTCTTCTTCCCGATATGAGAACTGCGGCGACCACCCGATCGATCGTTGAGAGATAGATATAAGGATTTTCCCCGTAGACGGGGTTGCTGAGCAAGGGTGGCCTTTTGAGATAAACCTTTAGTTGGCTGAATGATTTTGAGCACTATTTGTTCCATTCGAATGATTTTCCTCCTCTCAGTATTTGAAAAAAGGGGAGGGATCTCTCTGCTGACTTGGCTATAAAATGGCATAGGGCAGCTACTCGTCCATTTAGCCTCTGCACTTCCTTGATACTTGTTGGCTCCTTCATATCAATCAGGGAGGCTATCATCTCGGGGTTAGCTTCGATTTCTCGCTCAGACACCATAAAACTGAGGAACTTTCCTGCCATTACTCTGAACACGCACTTGCTCGGGTTTAGATTCATATCATTTGTCTCAAGTTTTGAAAGGTCTCACGGAGGTCTGCTATGTGGTCGTTGGTCTATGTCTTGATCACCATGTCGTCTATGTATGCCTCCACGTTCCTGCCTATTTGGTTCCCAAAAAACCTTATTCACCATCCTTTGATAAGTAGCCCGACGTTTTACAAACCGAACGACATCATCTGATAACATTAAGTTCCTCCAGCTGCTAGGAATGCAATGTGCTTTACGTCGTGATCCGCCATTCAAAAGTGTTGGGTATGCATACTTTAACACCCTATTTGCTTTAGCTTTAATTTGATTGATATCATAACCTTATCTATATTTTATGGACTTTAGGCCCATATGTAATGAAGCTTAGACTTCAATTTTTTAGTACAAGTCCAATTTATAAAATATGATTATTTAGGTTTGAATACTGGCACAATTTCATTGGACATGAGGTTTCAAGTCAAGAGGTTTTGAAGTCATGCAAAACCGCATTGCTAGTGCAAACCTTATGAATAAAAACCGCACTTAGCAAACCGCTTGTGCAAACCTCATCATGAAACCGCACTCAGCAAACCGCAAAGCAAACCTCATCTGTGAGATCGCACTCCATAAGACTGCGTCCCACAAACCTCATCCAATGATTGAAGACTTGAAGAATTCGACCACGTTTGATTGATTTATCCACGTCACAACGATGAGTTAACTACAAGTTCAACCTACGTGTCTAACGGTCACTCAAAGTTTAAAAGAATTTGAAAAGGTGAGAGATGTCCTTCATTACAGAATGTCATGTGAGGTCTGTACAACCTTATCAACAACTTCTGAACAAATGGACAAAAGTTGACACGTGGTGCAATCAGACCGCGCCAGCACTATAATTGCTACAGCTGTTATAAACGGCTACTTTTGGTGCATGGGTATAAATACCCACAACCTTAATCGTTTGAAGATTGCTTGAGAATATCTATTTTAGAGAGTCCTTTGAAGATTTGAAGAAATATCCAGATTTCCAGAATCATTTGAATCTTCATCTTCATCCTTCATAGTTTTAAGAAAAAATCTCCAAGCCCAGAAATTCAAGCGTTTGTAAACCAGATTTATTGAGCTCTAAATCATACAGATCTAAAAGGCCTTGAATCTTGGTAATCACACACACACACCTCACTTGATTAATCATAAAGATTAAATCATTTGATATACACCGATTATATTATAGGATTTGCTTCATTTTTTAGATTTTAGATTTGAGTTTGATTCTTTTAAACTTGTAATATCTCTCATTATCTAATACAAAATCTATTAGTAGAGAATCCAAGGCTAACCATCTTGTTAGTGGACGTAGATCATTTACGATTGAACCGCTCCAAATCTTGTTTTCTTTAATTTCTGCATTTTCTTTATTGTTTATAGTTCAAACTAATTTGTCTTATCTATTTGATCTTAATAGGTTTACCAGATTTGAGAATTGTGTTTAAAGTTAATTATTGTAAAACCTCACTTTATTATTTTCTAAAACTCACTATCAAACCTATCTCTATTACTTAGAAATTCTGCTTTTTATTTTACTGTTAGGCCCAATTGGTAGGAAAGCAGGCTAGAGGGGATGGTGAATAGCCTAATTAAACTTCTTTTCAAAACCTTTAGAAAATGGCAAAGTAATATATCAAAAGCTAAACCGATAATAACCAGTTACACAACATATTAATTATTACTGTTTTACACACCCAAACCGGTTAAGCACAAGGAGTTTAAAAAACAAGTTAAAATTTTATTCAAGTTATATTCTAATAGGTAAGACAAACAAAGCAGTTAAGGACTCAAAGGTTGTAATAGGTGATAAAGTTCAATCGGTTACAAGACAAGATAAATGAGCAATCAAACAGAAAAAGGGACAGAGTTATTTGAAGAGGTTCACAATGTTAAATAACTGCTACGTCCTCTACCAAGTTTGGTTAAAACTTGGATTTGTGAAAAGGTGCACTATTAATGTCACTAGTCTATTACAAGTTGCAAGATTTATGATTGAAATCTGCCTAAAGGAAAGTGATAACTAATGGATCGTGATACAAGATTGAACAGGTGTTTTCAAGAGATGTGTACACAAGTTGAACTGATTTCTCTTGGGTGTGTAGTGTGATCAATCAATGTGTTCCAAACATAGTCTTGTTAGGGAACACTTACAACAAATGATTGAGTGTGCACAGTGTATGTCCTAATAAATAATCTAGTGAATATAAGGATTGATTGCCTTGAACTTCAATGCTTGTTCACTTGCAGTTCTTGAAAATCTCACTCTCAAAGTCTTTAATGCACCAACCCTCTTCAATGCTCTAAGTAAGTTATTTATAGTGTCTTCAAATGGAGTTGTTTTCTTTGAAGGGGTTGAAGGGATGACTTGGTCTGACAAGCATTTAATGAGAATATCTTCTGCATTGAATGCTTGAGATTTGAAGGACAACCATCTTTGAATTTTCCACTGGATAAAGAAGTTGTTTTGAATACTGGTAACATGAACATTCCCTGGAGTAGTTACTGACAAGGTGACATCAAAGTCTTCATAGCAACTGTTCTACCAACATTAGCTAAGTTGTAGGCTAATTAGGTGAGAACAATAAATGCTTTAACTAATAGAAAGCTTGTTGAGGAAGCTTGACTGATGCAGCAACTAAAGAGCATAACCGGTTGACTATCCCAACCGGTTGAGTGGTTTGACAGTCTAAGGGCATGACCGGTTAAGGCACTTAACCTGCTGAATCTTTGGTTGCTTGAACAAGAAAACCAATACTATCTTAGGAAAATATCCAGGTCTTCATGTCTACAATATTTGAGAAAATACAAGTAAAAACGCTGGCATTAGCACTAAAGGGATCCTAAGGTTACATAGAAAAATTTAAGTAGTCTAGTTAAAATTAGGGGTCCTCAATAATGCTTATAATGATTGGGATTAAGAAATTCTTAAGCTATACATATATTTGACTAATAATCTCCTCCTAATTGCTTAAGTCCAATCATTCAAGGTATACATCTATCTTAACTTAGTAAAAGAATGATCAAGAGTTTATCTTTTATTTTTTTCATTCCCTAAGTTAAGTGACAATTTGTTGTAACCTATGGAAATCTATACAATAAGAATAAAGTAAGCTAAAGAAGATGGATGGATGAATGAGATAACCTGCAAATTGAAAGAGTTAGTAGCAGTGAAGTCACTCAAAAATATGAATAAAGTAAGCTAAAGAAGATGGATGAATGAGATAACCTGCAAATTGAAAGAGTTAGTAGCAGTGAAGTCATTCAAAAAGAATGATCAAGAGTTTTTCTTTTAATTTTGTCATTCCCTAAGTTAAGTGACAACTTGTTGTAGCCTATGGAAAGCTATACAATAAGAATAAAGTAAGCTAAAGAAGATGGATGAATGAGATAACCTGCAAATTGAAAGAGTTAGTAGCAGTGAATTCATTCAAAAATATGAAGGAAATTCAAGAAAGAAAATATTAAACATTGAAATGAGCAAGGTTGAGGGTAATGAAATTCTCATTGATTCAAAAGCTGCTACCAGTTGGAAAGCAAAGACATATATATCATCGGTTACATTCTAAACTTCTGGAGCAGGATCGGTTGAGGGGTCTTGTCCTTTTAAGAGCCCATGCAACCGGTTCAGACTTTGATATTTTTCCTTCTCTTGCTTCCTTTTCTTTCATCTCTTCTCTCCTTTTCTTCTTTTTCTCAGATTTCCCAGACTGACCACTTGCTACGAGCTTCATTAGAATATCATTTTGAGCTTTAACCTTGACCAACTCAGTATTTGAATCTTTAAGTTTAGCAGACAGGTCACAAATCTTTAAATTTGCTTTCTTCAGCTCTTCAGTAGCTTCAATAATATTGGTCTGGACGGCTATGGCTTCTTCACATAACTGCTTGTTGGTATGGGTTGAATTTGTCAGCTCTTTAACAAGATCAATTATGCTAGCATCTTTCTCATTCAGCTTCTCAACAAAATTGCCTAAAGCTATTATAAACCCAGTTTCAATTCTGGACAGTCTTCTTTCTTCCTCCTCCTGATTGGACATAGCAAGGCCATCTACCAGGGCATCATGAAGCTTTACCAAGTCTTGTACAATGGTTATCCTTTGGAGATCAGCATCTTCTAAGACATCATCATTCAATTGAAGAGGGGAGTGCAGAACATCATCGGTTGAAGGAGGATCGGTTATGGAAATGTCGACTGAAGGAGAGGGATCAGTTGGAGAAGGAGAATCGGTTGAATGGGCTAGATCGGTTGGAGAGGGTAGACTGGTTGAGGGAGCAGCACCGATTGAGGGAGCAACACCGGTTGGGGAGGTATCAATATCAACATTCTCATCAGAATCATCAGAAACATCCAAAACTGGAGCAATAACTCCATTATTTTCAAGGCTCAACCCAATAGCATACTCAATCTCATTGGCCTCTTCAAAAGCCAAAACCACCGAATCTGCAGCCTTCCTAGCCAAAGGTATGGCCAGCTGCCTTAACCTTATCAAAGGAATCATCCTCAAAATGTTGAGTAGCTGGAAGGCATGTATGATAATGCTCTGGGCACCACACTTCCATCATCTCTACGAATAAAGAGTTAAGGCACTTGAGGCCTAAAACCTACCATCTTTGTTACCTCAAAATCCCATGAAAAGATATTCAACTCCAACACCTTGGTCATACAACCGTTCAAAGCCAAATAACGGATGAAAAGATTGTCGGCTGAAAGAGAAAACTCAACCGGTCAAGGTAGCCATTGGACAACCTGACCAACAATATTTATAGAGCTTGAACGACCATGCTTGGAAGAAATATAGGGTGAACATTTGGAATTTCTTAGGGGAGCAGCTCGCTTCTTTAACCGTAAGATTCTAGGAGCTTGAAATCTTAGTTTGGTCTCACCTGATCCTTTGGTGTTGGTTTGATTGGGAGGAGTATCAGCTGGAGGATCACCTACTTTCATGGTCTCAACCACATCCATAAATGTCTGCATTCTGTCTTGCCTCCTTTTTTGTTGAAGCTCATCGGCTATGGATGGAGGCATAGGGATCAGTTTAAGACTGCAATGACTTGTGACCTTCTCATGAATATCAAAAAGGAATATCTCGTTTGATAACCAGGGAATGGAAGCTCTGGAGGTGTAGTAATTTCTTGTGGACATTAAGTCTTTTTGGTCCACTGAGAAGTCGTGGCAGGAGGATGGGCAGCATCAAAAGGATTATATTCAAAAGGCTCAGGTGCATTGAATTCAATATCATGATATTCCTCAAAGAAGTCAGAAAGAGTAGGATCCTCCTCCTCAAAAATAGAATCAACATCCTCAGCAACAGTTTTACCCTTAAGTTAGCAACTAGCTTGGCTGACCATTAAACTTGCCTAAATTGCAGCTTGAGTAGCCAACTCCTCTGCAGATGACCGTTGTAGGTCTAGTTCACTCTCAAACAGGCTTTTAGCCATAACTTCTTTAAGCTCAGTGTCATCATCAGCAGCAACATCAACAAGCTTCTCCTCCTCAACCGGTTCAGCAGATTCATCGGTTGAGGGCATCTCAACCGGTTGAACAACCGATGAGGCAGTAGCAGAAATTTTCTCACCTCCTCCTACTCCTAGGCTCATAACCGGTGAAGTATCATTTAAGCTTCCTCCAAATCTCCTAACCAGTGCCAACGGTTGAGGGGTAACAAAATCCATTCTTATCATGGCCACTTGAACTGGAGCTCGAGCTAGACTACTCACTGTCATCATCCACATCATCAAAATCTTCTTCATCATCACCATCCTTAAATAACTCTTTAATCTCTTCATTGGTTGTAGAGGTCCACTTTTTTTGTTTGAATGAACCAAAGAGAAGAAGTCAGCTAAATTCACATTCCCCATAGCTTGTAGCTCTCTATCTACTTCCACCATATTCTCTATAAGTTCCATCACATTTCTGATCAGCTAGTTTCTTCTTGGACCCAAAGAGATAGTTTCTAAATCAAATAGAGGAATTCGATTGTCAGGTTGTTTATATCTGCCCAACTGATGGGGGTCATATTCTCTAAGAGTGTCTTTGATGCCATATATCATAGCAAAGTCTGTCCACACTGCATGAACCATCATGTCCTGATACAACCGATCTTGAGCCAGATATATAGCATTCCATATATTGGGAAGTAAGTCAAAGTATTGGTTGTAGAGCTTCACAAGGTCCTGCTTGGATAAGGAGGCATCATACTTACTCAATTGGCAATATTTACTGAAGTAGATGCCTTTATCTTGGTGAGTATTCTCAAAATCAACACATTGGTGTATATCACCAGCAGGGACAGAGTCTTTATTCAACTCATGAAATTGGAGAAGCTTCCTGAGGAATGGAGGAAGATGTTTAATGGGGTGAACCCATTTGGGAAAAGGAATGAGCTTATCTTGGATAGCCCAAGGATTATTGTAGAAGATATGGAAGGTAGGGTATCTAATCGATTGGCACTTCCTAACCGATGGGTTTGAGGCATGGCCGGTTATTGGTACGTCACCGGTCAAGAAGTTGTGTGAAAACAACCTCTTAGGGATGAAGGAAACAAAAGTGGTAAGATAACCTTCAATCAAATTTCTTCTCTCAGCATTTTCTTTGGCTAGGAGAGGAGGATTTTGGGATAGGTTTGGATTTTTATATTGAGGATGAAGTAAAAGGAGTTGGGAATTTTTGGACTTGGGGTAAGGCTTGTTTTCTGGCAGTTTTCTTGGGTCTGACTGATGGGGAGGTGATGGAGCAGTTGGTTGAGAGGCTATCGATTGAGGGGCTTCAGCTGGTTAAGATTTGCTGACCGATGAATCGGTTGCCTTCCTCTTAACTGGTTGAATGGGAGCAGGTTGAGAGGACTCAGGCTCAGCTGTCTTCTTCACTTTAGGCCTATAAGCTTTTTTCTTCTTCTCAACCGGTTGAGGCTTCACCGGTTGAGGTTGTTGCTTCTCTAGAAATTCTTTCCCACTCAGATAATGTAATGGTTAACAATTTCACCCATTGTCAAACAATTCATTCACTAACTCGTAGTAAATATGTTTAGACCCTTCAGGCAATAGAAAAGGAAGAACCCCAACACCAGAAAGAATGGCCTTGAGCAGCTTTCCTTGCTCAGAATCGAAGAAGGATGATAGAATGTAACCTCCATGTATGTCCTTCTTGGGAGTTGGTTTGGGAGCCATTTGTAAAAAATCAAACATCAAGAACACAACATTTTAAGTTAGACCATTTATTAGATTCAAAAAAATATTCATCACTTTGAAAATGTTCTAAGTGTTACGAGAAAAGGTTGATGAAAGATGAAGAAAAGTTTGAAAATTTGAAGAACTTGATTATCCTTGCCGGTTGTAAGAGAGAATGCAGAAAGCTAGAGAGAATTTGAGAGTTTGAAAGTTTGAGTGAGTTTCGAAAGTTTTCAAATAGTTGCTTATGATTTCCTTTTACAGGGAGAGAAAAGATGTAGGAGACAAAGGGTTTTAATGGGGAATAGCAAAATTTGATCAAAAACGGTTAAACTGATGCATAAAAATCGGGATAATAAAATACGATCTTAATGCAATACAAATATGGAAGATTAAAGTTAGGAACGTGTGTGAAACAGTTAAATTTTAAACATAATAATGAACAAAAAGGATAACCTTTTGGATAAATAAGAATGATACTGAGATTACCTTTTTTATCAAAAATAAAAATTTTGATCTATCTATGAAACAAAGTTGGTACACGGTTCACTATTGTGTTAGACAGCGGCTGATGGATGTGGTTTTACCCATCCAAAAGATATGTTCCTAAGATTAGTTTCTGCTAGAAACCTTGAGAATTTAATGTATATTTTAGTATTTTATAAGTTCAGGGGTCGATGTGCAACAATGCTGAAAATAGAGGATTTGAGCAGACTTTGGAAGTTTTTGGACCAAATTGGAATTTTGAAAAACTGAAGACTAAACTGAAATTATGAAGTTCAGGGGCGAAAGTAAAAATTTGGAAAGTTAGAGTACTAAAGTGCAAAGCTTGGAAGTGCAGTGACCAAAGTGCGACTGTGCAATTATCACGAAACGAATCCAAAATGGGCCAAGGCATGGCTGCACAAAATGGAGGCATGGCCGAGGCAAGTGGAGGCATGGTGAAATTACCCGGATTTTGCGTGCGGCGAAAGCGGTTGTCTTTCGCGGAGGGTTGGTGTCTGAGACCTCGCTTTCGGGATGGAATGAGGAGTCGCCACGCGGTTTTGTATTTTGAGCCCAAACGTTGAGAAACGGCTATTGTGAAAATGGTGTCGTTTTTATTGGTAGCAAAAACTTAGGAAAAGGCTTTGAAAATGGGGGGTTAATTTTTATTGGTAGAAAAAATGAGTAAAAAGTTATTTTGAGTACCAGAGATTCTTAGGTTCGGAGGTCACGTTACATTTCGGGAAGAGTATTACGAGATCACCCGAAATGCCTCGTATGACGAGTCTTTCTACCTTTCTCGAAAACGTGTGCGTGTGTGTGTTTGCATTTTGAAATGGGGGCTTGAATGACAAGCTTAATCTTGGTTTGAATGTCAAACGTTGATTAGGTGACTTTGTTTGAAAAGACGAGCGTTTGAATGACAAACGTCGGTTTTGAGTTTTGAAAGAGAGTTCGAAGGTCGAACTCCGGTTTTGAACCGGGCGAATCATTGTTAACAATTTTTACGGGAAAAACGTATTGAATGATTTTGAATGTTAAAATTCCGCTTTTAAGTTTGAAGATGAGCGTTCGGATGCAAAACGTCATTTCGCGCGTTTTGAAAGAGAGTTCGAAGGTCGAACTCCGATTTTGAACCGGGCATTACATTGTTAACGATTTTTACGGGGAAAAGCGTATAAAATGATTTGCAATCAACGAATCGGGTTGCGACTCGGACTTTGAAAAGTAAATACTATCACAATCCAAACGTGTTGGACTTTATAAATGATAGTTTTTAAAGCAGTATCAACGGAATCAAACGATCCGGAATCGTAAATGACGATCGACTAGCCAAACGGCTCGAAATTGTAAATGACGATCGATGAGCCAAAATGGCTCAGAGTTGTAAATGACGTTCAATGGATCAAACGGTTCGGAATGGTAAATGACAGGAATTTAAATGACGATCGACGGATCGATCGATCCGGAATTGTAAATGACAGAAATTTAAACGGAACGGGGTCGGAACGCCGTTTTAACCCGTGATTACTTCTATTACGGGAAGAGAAGAGGATCTAGGGGCTAAAACGTATTGGACCCCGTTAGAGGGAGGCGTCTATATTTCAACGGTGTTCGTCCGAAATGGTTATAGTGACTGGCGCGTAAACCGAGACGGAACGAGAGATTAGAGAGAGAGAGTTATATCTATGGTTAGGGTCAACTCCTTTGGCTCGGGGGGTGTATACGGGATACGAAAAGTGGTTTAGAATGGTGTTTCAAGGTGTTTTGGTTCGTGTTTGGTTAAAACGCGGAGTTTTCACGCAAATCTAGGCAAAATGGGAGCTCGGGAGAGGGAGGATTTGGTTTGGGCCGTGGCTTTGGTGAAAATGGAGAGTAAATTTGTTGTTGTGAATGGCTTTGACAGTCTCTCTATTTATAGGTGAAATTTCAGCATGAGTCCAGCCGGACTTATCCTGAAATCCAGGTGGTTTTGTGAAATTTTTGAAATTTGAGGGACTTGCTGGCAATTTCTAAGAGTCTGCAAAGGAGTCCGGCCGGACTTGGACTGCATACCAGGGGTATTTTAGTCTTTTCACTCTGAAATTGATTGAAAGGTGATTAGAGGGAGGTGGCATGCAAGCCACGTGCCCCAATGAGTCAACAGTCATGTGGGAGTTCGTTCCCGGGTCCCGGTTTTGTCCGTTTTTTAAAAAACAGTCCGGAAAATGTCTGAAACGCCCCCGAAAAGTGCCAGAAAGTGTATGTTTCAGGGAAAGCCGTACTTTTTACGTGCGATGACGTATGTCAAGTACGTTTCGACGTCGGGATGCACGGGCCAGTCTCGGGACGTCTCGTTGGCATGGCAACGGGGAGCTTAACGGGTTTCAGTTAACCTGGAGCGGGCCAGTTAACGGATTCCGGTTAAGTTTCTAACGGATTTTGATGATCCGGATTTGGGTACTTACAGTTAGCCCCTCAGCGACGTCTCTTCCGAAGGAAGTGGGGTTGTTGAAAAAGATAAGGATCCAAATCGGGATGCCTTACTTTGAAAGACCTGGGCGGTCAGCTGGCTGGACCCTTAGCGAAAGGATTCCTACGTATCCCGAGCGGGAATCAAGCCGGTCGTAGTTCGTAGGTGCAAGGGGCCGCGCGTGGGGACCTTGACCTGAGCGAGACTGTTGGGAGGTGTCTGAACCTGAGTGGAGACCATTGCGAGGTACCGGAACCTGAATGGAGACTATTGTGAGGCGTCTGAACCTGGGATTTTTGAAACCTTCGAGGGCATGTGGCGCCTCAAACCGGAGTGGATGGATCATACGAGGGCGTGTGGCGCCTCAAACCGGAGTTGCGAGGATACGTTTATCTTGAGACGAAGACGTTCATGCCTTGAGTGCTGGGCTTACGATGATGGCCAGGTTTATCCTGCTGGGGATAGGGTGGCAATGATGGGAACGGTTGTGTTAAACTGGCGTTATTAACAACTCGGAAGGATTGACGTTTCTTCTTTAGAATCCTACTGGGGATGAGCGTTCGGGCTTACCTTGATGGCCGAAGAGGGATTGTTGTGCGGGCTTACCTTGATGGCCGCTGCAGTGGGACGATCGGGCTTACGACTGGCGGCCGGGGAAGTGAACGATGGTGAAAACCACTAGAAGTTTTAACGTCAGGAGACGGAAATGTAACTGGAATGTTCGGAGACATGGTCGAGCGTTTGAATGTCAAACATCAATTGAGGATTGAATTTAACGTCTGAAGACGGAATTGTAACTGGAATGTCTGGAGACATGGTCGAGCGTTTGAATGTCAAACGTCAACTGAGGATTGAATTTAACGTCTGGAGACGGGCGTTAGTGAAAACTAACTGGGAATTTAACGTCTGGAGACAAGCGTTAGTGAAAACTAACTGGGAATTTAACGTCTGGAGACGAGCGTTAGTGAAAACTAACTGGGAATTTAACGTCTGAAGACAAGCGTTAGTGAAAATTAACTGGGAATTTAACGTCTGGAGACGGGCGTTAGTGAAAACTGATTGGGAATTTAACGTCGGGAGACGGGCGTTAGTGAAAACTAATTGGTAATTTAACGTCTGGAGACGAGTGTTAGTGAAAACTAACTGAGAATTTATCCTTGGGGGATGGGGTGTTAGAAATGTCTAACTGGGGGAAATTTTACACTTTTGGGGGCCAAAAGGGGTAAAATTGAAACTGTGAAAAGCTGAGGGGCCAAAGTGGCAAGGAATCTTTCTGGTGCAGCAAGAGTCCGGCCGGACTTGGACTGAGTTTGACCAGGTTGTCATCATCGCCGAGGCAGAAGAAAAAGTGGCCATTTTCTTTCATTGTTTCCGATGAGGAAGAGAGAAAGGAGGAGAGAATTTTCACCCCAAATTGTGAGGTTTGCTCAAATTTGTGAAGGAGAATTGCTATGGAAGGTGATTGGGAATGAATGGCTCATCATGGAAGGACCGATGACGAAAGAACGCGGTTGGTTCAGACCATTCGAACCATCATTAATCCATTGAATCCGGCGGAGTTCTACCCGGCTAGGGAGAACCACAACTCCAAGGGAGGGATCGAGAGACAAGTAAGCTTCCCTCAAATTCCATTAATTTTAAGAATGTGCATTCGTTAAATGTTAGAAATTTGACTAGGAATGAGTTAGGGATTTTGGTGCCCGGATTGGGGCTTTTGACTTTGCTATGAACTTTTGTCGAAATTGACTAGGATGTAGTTCAATTGACACCATGGGTAGATGACATAAAAATTTTGGTTGCAAAATTCCAGGTCTAGATGCATTTTCCAAAATTAAAGTAGCTTTAATTCGGGACGGAGTAAATTTTTGAAATGTTCAAAAGTATTTGAAATTTCCGTATTCGACGGAGTTTTCGAAGGGTTTTGAAAGTTCCAGTTTCGACGGAGTTTTAGAAAGGGATGGAAATATTTTTAGGAAATGAATGAGAACCGTATCTGCATTGCATCCTTTTGACATGCGTTCGTGCACTCTGTTGATGTCGCTTCTGTATTAACGTATTCTTGCTTTGTTCACCTGCAGGGGCGAGGGACGGTTGATGTTCGCAACCAGAAGAGTCGGGGAGCCTTCGAGGCAGTGAGAGCGCTGTGGGAGATACTCCCGGACGATGCTCGATATGGAGAGAGGAGTCCACGGCAGCTGGTGGTCGACTCCGGATTGGCTGGATTTATCAGTGCGGTAGCTGCGGTAGCTGCGATAGCTGCGGTAGCTGCGATAGCTGCGACGCAGAGGGCCAGGTCCATGTACGTAGCTCTGAGCGAGTACTGGTGGGATACGACCCACACTTTTCATTTCAGATGGGGGGAGGCAACGGTGACTCCCACTGACTTTGCTGCTATCACCGGGTTGCCGACCTATGGCAACACGCTGGTGTGGGTGGATGGTTATACCCCGGGGCAGTTGTCGGAGCTGCTGGGTTTTGATATCACCGATGCCAGGGGCTTAGGCATTCGGTACAGGCCGATGGAGAGGCATCTGCAGACGGGTATTGCAGATTATTTGGATGGGTCTCTGAGGATGACCGCGGAGCGCCTGGCTCGAGGGTTCATTTGGTTCGCGTTGTCAGCGACTTTGTTTCTGACTTCCGACACATCCTGTCACTTCCCTCTACTCGGGTCGCTGACAGACTTGGATGCCGTGAGGGGGTTCGCATGGGGGGAGGCTGGACTGGCCGAGCTCTACCATTCCCTGGACAGATTCTCGCGGGGAGAGGAGAGTTCCTTGAGCTGTTTCTCGTTTGCTCTGGATGTAAGTTTACGTCTTTTTCTCTTCCTTGTCTCTTTTATGTACTCGTATGTATCTGCTCTGTAGCTGACATAACTTTCCATTTGCTTGACAGGTCTGGTGTTATGAGGTGTTCAGTCCGCAGCAGTGGGACATTAGGGAGGCGTATCGACCCCTGTTCCCCGCCATGCTGGTTTGGCAGAAGAGGGCGAAGAAGGCGGTGTCGTCGAGGGTGGGTACTCGGCTGACGTACGAGGAGGTGTCCCAGGCCCTGAGCCGTGAGTTCTCCGAGTGGATCCAGCTGACCTGGTGGAGTCGGTTCCACATGGGTGTGGTTCAGGTTGCTAGTAAGGTTACGCGGCGGCGGAAGCTCCTGGTGGGACTTCACTGCGATGTGATGTATCTGGGGGAGAGGGTGACCCGTCAGCATGGCCCGGGGTCCCTTCCGATGGTGCCGATGGATCCTCCTATGCACATGCATCATCCTCTGTCGATGCCGATGGAGGAGTTGGAGAGGTATAGACAGGGTGTGTTCTATATCGAGTACGTTATAGCGGGAGCCGACCATGACACTTTCTTGAGGATGAGGCTGAGGAGCCCGCAGGTGCAGCACTGGGAGGGCGAGGGCCCTGGATATCCCCGAGATCTCCCGCTCCCACGCGTTAGGCTGGCGTACGAGGGGCTGGACGGTTCGTGCAGGCGGCTGGTGATCCCGATCTTGGAGGAGCCGAGACCACGGTATAGGGTGGATCCCAACGCTTCGGTGAGCACTTTTTGATTTTCTGCATTCGGTAGTAGCATTCTGCAAATGTTGTATCTGTACTTTCTGTTTGTCTTTTGATGATTTTCCTGGTTCGTAGGTGTCTGGCCGTACGTACAATCTGGCCATGAGACAGTTGGACGCGTGGGCCACCTACACTAGGAGGCTCGTGGCATTCATAAGGTGCATTTCCCGGAGGAGTGTGGATGTTCGTGAGCCGAGGCCGTCTAGGCCGAGAGGTTCGTCTGCTCCCACGGCTGGTAGGGAGGACTTTGCACAGGGATTTGGCCAGTTCACGGGCAGAACGGCTGGGTTTGGAGCTCATCCTCCGTCGCACTCGGGGCACGAGAGGGGAGAGTCCTCGAGTTCGCAGACGCCGAGGAGGCCTTTTGCATATTCCCGCCTGGAGGAATTCGGGGATTATCTGTTTTTGACGAATCCGACGGCTGCGGAGCAGTGCGTCGAGTGCTCGGATAACGAGCAGGACTCGGAGTAGTCCTTCCTTTATTGCTTTTTTTTGGACAAAATGTATGTATTGTCTGGAACAATTTGATTTGAAATGTATTTGAAAAGGCGCCCGTGGGGCGGAACCTGTTCTTCGCACATCTATTCTGTGATCACCTTCTTTTATTTTTGGCAAATAAGGAAGTAGGTTAATCGAAAATAAATAAAATGAAACATGCATTAAAAATTGAACGGGTCAAAATTTAAGCCTATATGCACTGATTATTTATTAATTGCACTGTTGCACGAGCCCGGGGCGGAAGTGGTGTTGGCTTTGGTTGAATGAAACCAGGGGCAGCACGCAGATTCATAAAGGATGAACAGGGCCTTGTTTGGAATTGCTTCCAATTTAGGAGCAGCTGGCTGCAGAGTTGACCAAGTCAACTGCAGAGGGAGTCCAGCCGGACTGAGAATGAATTTCCAGAGTCTTTTAAATTGCAGTTTCAGCTTTGCAATTCGTAAGAAACTGCACATTGCTTTGATCAGTTGGCTGAATTTCTTTCAAATTTCTAAGGCTTCTTTCACTTTCTTTCATGGCTCCCTTTCCTAAGATATCGTCTCGGATGCAAGAGCGATACTTGAAAAATTTTCAGTCGTGGGTACGGAACCACACGAGGTAGAACAAAGGGTTTTTCGAAGGCTGTTACGGGATGAAATCTGTTTGGGCTTTGAAGGAGCTCATGCCAGATTGAGATCTTTTGAGAGAAGCGGCTCGCTTCTGGGACGTACGGAGGAATGTGTACAATTTCTCGTACAACAAAATCACTCCTATGTTCGAAGATTTCCGGGCCATTCTGGGAGGACCTGAGACGGAACAGCTAGTTCTTCCATATGCTGGTGGCATGGCCACTGTTGAGAAGCTAGTGTCTCTGCTTGGTATCTCGGCTAGAGAAGCATACGGGATGCTGATATTGAACACTGATTATGTTGACATTTTGGGGCTGCCCGATAGATTTGCCGAAGCTGAGGGGAGCATCTTTGCGTAGGACGCATTTGCTTTATGCGCGATCGCTACTCTGTTCACGCTCACGTCCCTGGGTGTGTGCCATCACAGTGTACTGGACCTGGTGAGGCAGTTCCGGAGCGAGGGAGACATCGTGCCGTTGGTCTTGGGCGAGACGTTCCTGGGCATAGGTCGGATGGCAACCGGTAGCCGATACATGTGGGGAGGGAGTCCCGCTATGCTTACCATGTGGTTGAGGGAGAGATTGCATATGATGCCAGAGGTGCCAATGTCTTGTGACGCTTGGTCCTTCTCTCGACGTCCTCTGGTGATAGGGGGCAATCAGGCTGAGCTGGAGCTCTGGATGGCCAGACTCCGCACGCATCACTTGTGATGGTGGGTTCCCCATTGGAAGTTACAAATTTGTCGGACCGCTCAAGAGGGTCTATTGGTTGTCAGAGTGTCGGGGCTGTCTCAGACGTCTTTCTACATTCCATCGTTGGTTTTGCGGCAGTACGGGCTGGAGCAGGTGCCATTGACGGGTTTAGTTCATGCTGCTACCTTCGAGGTGGGATCTCTGCTGATGGAAGATCCTTCGACGCTATTACTGCTCACACGGTGGTAGCAATACTCATCCTTTGCCAGGGTTCTCTTTCACCGGAGAGGGGGCACTGTTCTGTCGATGCAGTATCTGAACTGGTATGAAGAGTGTATAGGGGAGACACAGATGGCCATCTTGTGGAGACGGGATGAGCTGTTGGGTGCTGACCACCTTGACAGCTCGACCTTGAGGAGGACTGAGGCGGGGGCTAACCCTCGAGATCGTACTGGGAATGACATGGCTGACTATGAGGCCAATGCTGATCGGGAGGCCAATCAAAGCACGGTCATGACGGCTCGAAGCAAGGCAGCTCGAGACAGAGCTAGGGAAAGGGCTGCGTTGACAGCTACAGGTTTGACGGAGGCGTCGGGAAGGGTCCCTGAGCCAGGTAGAAGGACTACCGGAGTATTCCCTGTGAAGGTGAAGAACACTCGCCGTGGGAAAGGGAAGGGGAAGAAGGATGAAGGACCAAGTTCGGGAAACTAGGTTGACCTTGCTGTCTAGAGTATCCGCCCATTATAATTGCAGACACATTAACTGATTAATGTTTTATTGTAGTTTTGCTAGTGTGTAGCGAGTCAAGAGTTGACCGTGCTTGAACTCATCAAAGATTGTTTTAACCGTAATGAATTTGTAGGTTAATTGAAAAGAGTTTTTCGAAACACAAGCAATTGATGCTTATTGTATTTTTTTTGTTTTTGAGACCGAACCAATAATGGCTGCCTACGTTCCCCTTTTACAATTGGACTAAGGGGCTCAGGTCACCGTAGTTCGACACTTTTAGGTGAATTTGAGAAAAACGAAGACAAAAGAAGTGCAACCCTATTTTTTACCTGGATCATTAGCGGGAATGTATCCAGCTGGGTATTACTCTTTTAGCACTTTAATTTTACTGAGGGGTGGTGTATGGGGAAGGAGAGTTGACTCGTGCTCTTCCTCAAATGAAGTATCTGCGGAGCTTGCTTCCGTTCACGGGGTTAACGAAAGGGTTCCCGTCCAAGTCTGCTAACTTCATGGCTCCTCCGGAGAAGATTCTTTGTACCACAAACGGTCCTATCCATGTAGGCTCCCACTTTCCAAGGGGATTGGTCTGCGTAGGAGGCTTTTCCTTTAGCACCAAGTCGCCTTCTCTGATGTCTCTGATCTTGACTTTCTTATCAAATGCTCGGTCCATTCTGCTCTGGTAGGCTCGAGTGTGTTCCATGGCTTTCAATCTGCGCTCGTCGAGTAGAGCAAGTTCGTCGTGACGGCTCTGTAGCCATTCGACTTCATTGATCCCATTTTCCAAGAGGACTCGGAGGGATGGAATTTCCAATTCCATGGGTAGCATTGCTTCCATTCCGTAGGTAAGTGCAAACGGAGTCTCCCCTATGGCGGTTCTGACTGATGTTCTGTATCCCCAGAGGGGCTAGATGTAGCTTTTTGGGCCAGTCCCGACCCCTGGTGGTCATCTTTCTGATTATCATGGCGAGAGTCTTGTTTGCTGCCTCTACTGCACCATTGGTTTGTGGTCTGTAGAGAGAAGAGTTGTGGCATGTAACTCTGAATTCGATCAGTAGTTGGTCACAATCTCCTTCAAAGTGGGTCCCATTGTCGGATATGATCTTGTTGGGCACCCCGTATCGGCACATGATGTTCTCTTTGATGAACTCGGCTACCTTCCTGGAATTCAGTACCTTGTACGATCTGGCTTCTACCCTTATGGTGAAGTAGTCGACTGCGACTAGAATGAACTCGTGACCATTGCTCCCTGGTGGAGTGATCTTGCCGATGACGTCGATTCCCCATGTGGCGAAAGGCCATGGTGTAGTCATGCAATAGAGTTCATGTGGAGGGATGTGATTGAGATTGGAGAATCATTGACATTTGTCGCAGCTTCGGACGAACTGGATGCAGTCTGTTTCCATCGATATCCAATAGTATCCCATACGGAGAATGATCTGTGTCAATGCTCGGGCGTTCATGTGCGGACCGCAGGTTCCGTTGTGAACTTTGTTCATTAGCTCGCTGGCTTTTTCTTTGTTTACACACCGAAGGAGTGGCCCTTGGTGGCGCTTCTTGTACAACATACCCCCAGAATGACGAAACGGGATGCCAGGCGTTTTATTGCCATCATATTTTTGGCTTTGATCCCTTCTTTGTATTTTCCATCTTCATTTGTGAAGGAAGCTTCTCCGTTTTGGAGGTACTGGAATATTTGATTGTACCAGGGTTCGTTGATCGTTTCTTTTTTTATTTCGATCTCACAGCAATAGGCGGGTGTTTCCCGTCTGCCTATTCTGAGGGGTTTTACTGATTTCCCATCGGGAATTTCGACAAGAGAGGCAAGGGTTGCCAGGGCGTCTGCGAAGCGGTTCCTGTCTCTTGGCAAATAGTGAAAAGAGATGTCCTTGAACTGAGCAATGAGCTCCTCCATGTATGCGTGGTACTTCTGGAGGCCAGAGTCTACCGTCTTCCATTTGTTGGATACTTGATTGATGATCAATGCCGAGTCTCCGTATACATCCAGTTCTGAGATGTTGCGCTCGAGGGCGGCTTCCAGACCAACTGCACAGGCTTCGTATTCTGCTGCATTATTGGTCGTTTCAAAATTCAGCTTGATGGCTATGGGAGTATGCTCGTCCTTGGGATCGACAAGGAGCATTCCAATACAATTTCCCTTCTTGTTGGTGTGAGTACCCCGATCCGAACTCATGTTTTGGATCCACTTTAAATTGATTTTGGGCTTGCATAATTGCTAAAGAAGCAAATAAAGTCCAAATATCCATTCAACCCATCCAACCCATTGGGCCTGCCAGGCATTCGGCCCAACATGGCCAAAAGATGTACACTGTCGTCCGACATGGGATATTAAGGCGGTTTAACTGCCCCTGTCGAACGACAAAGGCCTTCCCCTCAGCCTGCCTATAAATACAGGGTATGGCTGATCATTTTGGGGGACTTGGAGTGGAATAGAGGGAGGATACCAGTAATATAGGGAAAACTCTGTCCAAATAGAGTCTCCCTCTCTCTCTCTCTCTCACACATGCACACACTCACCTCCCTCCTCACACACACACACTTCAAGGTCAAGATCCAAAGAAGATCCCTTTGTTGGTGTGTAGAATGGGTGGACACCATACTATTGGTGATCTCACCTTGTGGACTACAATAGGTAGCCACTAAACCCTTCTCCCTCTTTAAATAAAGTCTTTAATACATTTATAATACATTGCATGCTTACATGCCTTAATATTATGTAGAAATTGGGATTTTTGCATGATAAAGGTGGTGGAGAAGTGAATCTTCAATATTCACTTCTCCCCACCTCATATCTGGACATTTGGTCATCTTAGGATCAATAAAAATTCAATCTTTACTCATTTGCATGGAGTTAGGAGGTGATGGCTACTTCAAAGTGGCCAAAAATATGTGATTCATCACATTTGGCCACTAAAGCCATGTGATCCTCCCATAATACTCATATTATATTGTTATATTCTTATTTACGAGTCCTTAAAGGTGCTTAGTTTGCCTTGAGAAACAAGGGAATCAAACAGATCAAGGGCACGAAATGGCCTATCCTCGTTGGACGACACAGACTCCATGGAGATCCTGTGTCATACGACATGGAGATCCCGTAAGGTCAGAAGCCATTCTTGGACTTCAGATCTGTCCAGATTACCTCTTTCATGACTCAAAGCTTACCTAAGCATTTATGTGGCTCATAAGCCACTATTTGGGTGCCTATGATCTGTTTGGGTGCGATTTATTGGAGGCGGTTTGCCACATGACATGAATAACCTCGGATGTTTCATGTCATGTGACATCCGTATCATACAAAGTCTATCGTGACTTTATCCACTCCCTTCAATCCCAAACTAGGCTTAGACCTCCAAATAGTGTCTTGAATGAGTCAAATAAAATGTCATTCCAGTTCCATAAATAGCTTGGTCATTGTAAAAGACAATCTGACAAAAAAGTATCATGTCGTGCGACACCCTCTTCCTAGGAGGTCTTGTGTCGGACGACATCCAAGCTCTCTGGGCAGATTGTCTTACCTTCTGCCTTGTTATGACAATCATAATATGTAAAAGGGTGTGGCCCCCTGTCATGGCTCACAAGTTGTACTCAGTCTTGATATTATCAATAAAATGTCAAATTTTCATGCTTTACACATCGATACATATTGCACACACACTTTGAATGTCCAAAATTGTCCAACGTTGATTGAATGTCTCGAAAGAGGCGTGTTGGTTGAACTCTCTAGTTCTTCCCAAACACGTAACCAGACTCCCGAACCCAAAATACTCTTAAAATAGGTTTTTCAATGTTTTCCTTTAAAAACGGCGTGGCGACTCCCAAAACCGAAGTTTTCAAAAGCTTATCATTACAATATACCCCCTTTTCTCTAAAAAAAGGAAAAATCAAAGAAAAATGATAAAAATTTCGGGCGAGCGTTCATTCAGTGGCGACTCCGCTGGGGATTACATTGAAAAACTTTAAAAAAAAAAAAATGAAGACGGTACTCGGTATATAGGTGGAAACCACTGACCTTCATGTATCGCTCCCTAACCCGGGGCTTGGGATAAATGGTGATCTAACAATCCCACGTACCAGTATCATTCTTCTATTTTCGAAAAAAAAAAAATTTCTTAAAGAGGGTCTAACTTTCTTTAAATCAACTTGGACAATTTCGACATTCACCTTGTGTGCGCATTTGTGTCATTTTGTGTGCTCAAAAGCCCCTTGCCATGCTTTTATGCTTCTATGCTTTGGTATGTGGCACTATTGGGAGCTGGGGCTTCCCCCTTTGCAATTTGCTCTTCCCGTTGATCAGAACAGGGCAGGATGGCGCTGGACTACAGCTACTGGTAAATTCTGACATTTGGGGCAGTCCCCTTTTGTCATGCTTTGACTCATTCTCTTGTTTTTTCCTTTGCATATTGCATAAAAAAAAAGAAAAAAAATTCTTTTACAAAAAAAGTAAAAAATATATTTTCCTAGAAAATACCTTCACACTACTCGCACGCTGCCTGCACATAGAGTTAGAACCCGGGAGTGTACGGACGGCATCGCGGAAAGTGACGTGTTTCGCTGACGTTTGAGCGCCTAAAGTCCTCCTAGCCAGTGAGTCAGCCAACACTTGTCCGTGACACACTTTCTACCGTGACCGGTTGGTTTTTGGCCAATGCTTTTCAAAACATTTTAAACTCGGTTTTCAAAACTTTCTCACAAAGTCCGAGTCATGCATCGTCTCCAAAAATCTTGGCATACTTTCCCTCTTCGTGTCGGAATCACGACATAATTCAACCGTAAGTACACGTTAAGATATCTACATATCTCGACGTAGGTACATATTGATTTCTCGGCTTGGCTTCATAAGAAGCCATGATGCATTTTCGACATGTGTCAACGCGGGACCATGTCGACTTCTTAACGCATACTAACAAGAGTTATGCCGAAATTTTGCCACCAAGTGACGAGAGGCCATGCCAAATTTTTCAACTCGAAATGAGTAGAGGTCATGCCCAATTCTTCCAGGGTTTTACCTGCAAATTGCGGTCTCGTACAATCAAACGTACTTTTTGACCCTCTCTCCTCCCGAGTTTAGACGTTGACTTGGACTTGGTTTTGAAAACCCCGAGTTTGACCTGTTTTGGCTCGTATGCCCATAGGTTCGTTCTCCCTTTCGATTGGTGGGTTCCACGTGCCCTATAGGACCTCTGCCGGGATTGTCCATCCCGGAGATGCAATACAGGTGGAATACAGGGGGTCTATAGACGTAGTGATGGAACCCACTAATCCAGGAATAGCGTAGAATGCGAAAAAGAAGGTTTCCCCCTTTTCCAACCATTCCTAGGATTAATAAAAATCATTTTTATAAAAAAAAACATAAAAATATATAAAAAAAAGAGCATATGCATGAGTCCGTCCTCAGCCTATCCTCTCCCCTGCCTAAAGCCGTTCTCTCCCCTTTCAGCGAGCAAGTATTGGGTCAGAGTTCCGGGTGGTCGGTTAATCAGTTTCTCTCCAATCAGGGAATCGTTTCCAGCAGTCTCAGAAATGGCAGATTTGCAAGTCTCAGCGGGTTTGGGTCCGAATGCGGGTATTGATCCAGCTCAGAATCAGAATGTCAGTCAGGGTGTAGGGCCAGATCAAGGTCAGAATGCGGGGCCGAACACAGCTCTGAATGCCTCTCCTAGCAGTGGTTATGGCATTGGTCCTCACATGACACCCCCGGGAAGTCCGTTTGTTAACCCTCACCCAGGTTTCAACTTCTCTCAAGAAGCTTCCCTTCGTGCTGCTCTCGAAGCCTCTCGTACCCGTGAGGAAGCCGGTTGGGCTCGCTATGTCGAATTAATGCGCATGCAGGGCATTGCCGTAATCCGTCACCCCGATGGATCGTACGAAGAAATCAGGGAAGAACCCGATGTTACTATCACCGGCACTGGATTTGTCCCCCCATCCTCAACTAGGCAAGGCCTTCACAACGTGCCCCCACCAGTCTCCTATGGTGTGCCTAGCTCCCTGCCAACTCATGGGGGTATGTCAAGACCTCCCCCCATCCCAGTATCTACTTATGGTACGCAATACGGGCTGAGGGGCGAATCAAGCTCCTTCCCAAAGGTCAGTGCTCAGGACCAGTTTATGTTTTATCCCCAGAACCAGCTTGGGCAGGGTCAGCTACCCAGTGGTGTCAATCCAGAGCCGTTTGGGTATATTCAGAATCAGTTTGGGACTCGGAGTCAAAGTCCGTATAACAGCACGGGTCAGCCGTCCAACCCAACCTTCGGTGCTCAGTTTATTACTCCTCATGATCAGTCCAATCAGCAGCAGAGCGGGTATCGCATGTCAGGAAGCCAGATTTGCCAGGATCAGATCCCGCAATATCCACAACCCCAATTCCAAGGCAACATCCCTCAGCCTGTGGTTTGTTCTCCTCTCACCCAGCATCTGTACGGTTCCACCCCGTATTCAGCTCCGTGTACCAGTATCAGGTCCCCTGCCCACAGTCAGGTCGGCAGCCAACCAGTACAGTTCGGGCCCCAGAATCCCGGTGTCCAATTCAATGGTTACGACATGTACGGGAACAAGATCCCCAACCCAGTGGACAGCAATGGTAGCATACCCAGCACTCTTGGTCTCCCTCCGGCTGCCTTGCCAATCAGGCCCACGCCAGAATTCCCAGTGCCATCCTCAACAGTAGCTCCAACTATGGGACGACCCCCATCCTCCGAGGTTTCAAGTTTGAAAGAAGAACTGAAGTATGTGAAAGAACAGTTGCACAGAATGACTTTCGGATCCAACATGGTCAGCTCCGTAGAGCTCAAAGACTCCAAGGCTCTCCCGAAGAACTTCAAGATGCCCCCCATAACCAAGTTTGAAGGCTCCACATGCCCTAAAACTCACATGAATAGCTACATCATGTCAATGGGTGCCAAAGGGGCCACCGAAGAGATGTTAGCCCTTTACTTTCACTTGTCCCTCGATGACTCTCCTTTGAGGTGGTTCCTAGGCCTTAAGCCAGAAGCAAGGGCTACGTGGTCCCAGATCAGTGATGCTTTTTTGGACAAATACAAAGGAAGTGTCGAGTGGTACACCACTCAAAGTGACTTGATCGGCACCATTCAGAGGAACGATGAGTCCGTGACAGACTTTTACAAAAGGTGGAACAAGAAACTTAACGAGTTGGTTCACCCGATCCCCCTCTCTGACGAAAAGTCCATATTCCTTTCATGTGTCAAACCATCTGTCAGGGAAGCCATTGGCCGGGGATACTACCCAAATCTGCGAGAAATGGTGAGCGCAGGGGCCGAAAGTGAGAATGCTACCTACTCCATCGTTCCAACTCCTGCTCCCGGTAACACTCCAGCTCCCCGCTATCGAGTTCCTAGCTCTACCCCTGTTGCTTCAAAAGGCAAAGAAACCGCGGTCTCTAACACTGTCAATTATATCCAAGGGGAGAACAATCAGCCACCTGGCCGTAGTGGAGGACGGCCTCAGAAATCGAAGTATGATGATTTGGGGATGCCGCTCGAAGAGGTATTCGATGGTTTGATGAGGACAGGAATGATCAAACCTTTGGAGAACTACCCTACTCCTAATACCCCGGGACTGGATCGTAGCTTAAAGTGCCGTTACCATCAGAATTCGGGCCACACTACCAACAGCTGCTTCACACTGAGAAGGATTGTTCAGAGCCTGATCGACCAGCGCAAGATTGAGAAGCCGAACATCGTCACCAATCCTCTCCCCAACAACAACAACAACAGGGTCAACATGATCGAGTTTGTCAATGTCATAGAGTTTGGTGAGGCTAGTCCCAACAAGGGTGTGAGTAAATTTGAGGCTATCGTGCCCGCAAACAATGATGTAATCAATGTTGATAATGAATCAAATGCTCATTTCTGCTATATGTTGTCTTGGGATGATATTCGAACTGCAGCAAAATTAACAAATGATGTCCAGCATAATGACATTTCCCCCAGTTCTCAATCTACTCCCCTCACTTGGGAAGAAATTAAGCGTGCCGCAAGTTCAAGCTCAGCCATCACCATTAATCAATTACGGCAAGCAGTCTGACCGTATGTTACATAAGGGCCTCCGATGAGTTGGGCAGAATTAGAAGCAACCGACACAGATCACGACAAGGACCGGGAAGCTGAAGTAAATTTGCTCACCGGGTCAGGAAAAATGTTGGGAACCGATGTTGCCGGATCATCAGGAAAAGACAAAGAAGCAGTTATTCCGGGAGACAGGTCTGGTAAAAACCCATACGCCAAAGGAGTAACCGAAGAGGATTCAATGGAGAACGATCCAATCCTCGCACAGTTGAAGCGAACACAGGCCAACATTTCTCTTTGGTCCCTTTTGACTTCTTCTTATCCTCACAAGTTGAAGTTGGAGGAAGCCTTATCTAAGACAATGGTGTCCGTAAACTCCACTCCTGATGAAGCATGCCAGTTAATAGGCACCGCCCAGTACGGGAATATCATCACTTTTACGGAATTGGATCTGCCGAAGTATGGAGCCAGCCACAACGAATCCCTGCACATCACTGTTCAGTTGGATGGGCGCCAGCTTCCCCACGTAATGGTGGATAACGGCTCGGCTATGAACGTTTTGCATGCCAGAATGATGAGCATGTTGAACATTAAGGCCACTGATTTGAAGCCATCCGATCAAACCATAAAGGCGTATGACTCCACGTCTAGGAAGGTTTTGGGTGTAATACCATTAACCATGTGGTTCGACAAGAAACCCCTGGTAGTTGAATTTCAGGTGATAGATATTCCTGTCAGTTTCTCCGCCTTGCTAGGAAGGCCGTGGCTGCACCAAATCAATGGGGTCGCTTCCACCCTGCATCAATGCGTCAAGTTTGTCCAAGAAAACGAGCTAACCATCATCTATGGAGATAGTGTTACCATCGAGGGCACCGATGATGAGGGAAGGCCAGTAATGGAAATCAAATACGATGAAGCCAACTTGATGTTGAGCGGTTTCAGGGTCGAGAGCCCAAAAGCCCAGATTTGCGCAATCGAACTGACAACTTCATTTGATAAAATTCCTCCAGTTATGGTGATGATGAGGCGAATGAACTACATTCCGGGGCTTGGCCTAGGAAGACGTCAGCAGGGCACTCACAAGCTCGAGGAATTAAAACAGAAAAGGGACAAGGAAGGTCTGGGATATGTTGGGAAGACCCCCAAGGACAAAGAGGCCGACAGAATTGAAGCCGCAGAAAAGAGAAAGGCTAGCGCTGCTGGAAAACCCTATATCAAACCTAATCTCCGTCCTTATCACCCTTCCTTGGAAAAATACTTCGTCAAAGAAAGAGGCGATGATCTTGTGTGCAACCCTATCAAGGAGTTTACCATTGGCAAATCCAATATTCCAGGGGATGTGACTACCTTTGATAGCCGATACCACTTCTGGGGAAGCCCTCATTTCACTGATCAGTTCAGAAGATTGTCCATGGTCGAGCCTATGATTGGGGAAGTCGGCGAATCCACCGAGCTCGATATGGGTAAAGATGCCACAACTTTGTTCGAAGAGGCAGACTTATCAGAAATAGCCGGGGCTGATCCACTGATGGAAGCGCCGTTGATTGATCTATGTGAAGAGACATCACCAATGGCCGGAGCTGTTACTAAAGACCCCTTCAGCATGGTTGACCTTCTGACCGGGGATGAATATCTGCCTGCAACAAATCTTCCAGCTGGGAAAGATTACGTATCAGTAATCGAGTTTGATGGGGACCAAAAGATTGATCCACGCACCTTCGTCAGCACCTCAGAGATGCCGCTCCGGAATTGGACTTCCTTCAAGGGACCAATCGCCAGCCGGGAGATTATGATGAAAAAGCTCGGGCTGACCCCTCGTCCTGGTGTGTCTAAGTCTAAGACTGCCCCTGTAATCCTGAGTCAGTCCTCAGAGTCTTTTGTTATCGAGTTTGAGTCTCTAGATAGGTCTGATACTCTCACGGCTGATGATCATCGCCGTGTCTTTAACTCTATCTTCCCTTTTGCATTGAATGAAATGGTTGACCTTTCTGCGTATCCCTTAATTGCCACCTTAACAAATGATAAGTTAACTAAGACAAATCTTAATGACTTAAAATTGGTTAATAATGATTCATTTGAAGAGGACACAGACCTTTTAGATGAAAACTTTTTAAAAGATAATATAAAGCAGGTTTTTGACCGAGACGACAATCGGGCCCAAGCTGCCGATGAGGTATTAACTACAGTGAATTTGGGAACTACTGAAGAGCCCAAAGAGACACAGATTGGCAGCTTCTTCACCGGGAAAGAACGGGAAGCCCTCATTGATCTGCTCAAGGAATATGTGGACGTATTTGCTTGGTCCTACAAAGAAATGCCCGGGTTGGATACTTCAATTGTTGAGCACCGAATCCCCCTGGACCCAGAAGCCAGGCCAGTCAAACAGAAACTTCGCCGGATCAAGCCAGAATGGTCCCTCCAGGTCAAAGAAGAAATAGAGAAGCTGCTCAGAGTGGATTTCATCAAAGTGGTCGAATACCCCAAGTGGTTGGCCAACATAGTAACGGTTACCAAGTCAAATGGCAAAGTCAGGGTTTGCATGGACTTCAGAGACCTAAACAAGGCCAAATTTCAAAGGATGACTTTCCCTTGCCCAATATCGATCCGTTGGTAGACACTACCGCCGCCTACGAAGTCAAATCATTCGTGGATGGTTTTGCGGGTTACAAATCCGATTAAGGATGCCGAAGAAGACCAGAAAAGACTTCCTTCACTGACCCTGGGAACCTTCTCGCTATACGGTTATGCCCTTCGGTCCGAAGAATGCCTAGGTGCCACTTACCCGAATGCAACATCGCACTATTCCATGACATGATCCACAAGGAGATCGAGGTCTATGTTGATGACATGATTATTCATTCCAAGGGATCAGATGGTCAACACTGGATCGACCTGTGGAAGTTCTTCAACCGGCTACGGGAGCATGAGATAAGGTTGAACCCAACAAAATGCACTTTTGGCATAGTCCGAGGAAAGGTTCTGGGATACATGGTCACAGAGTGAGGGATTGAAGCCGATCGAAGAAAGATCAAAGCCATCATGGAGATGAAGCCGCCGATGACAGTCATGGAGGTGAAGGCTTTCATGGGTCGTCTCCAATATATTAGCCGATTCATCCATCGCCCAACCTCTATCTCGTGAGCCGATCTTCAAGCCGCTCGTAAAGAATCAGAGGTTGAGTGGAACGAACAAAGGTCAAACCGCCTTCGAGACGATCAAGGCCTACTTGGTCCATCCCCCAATCTTGTGTCCTCCGTATAAGGACAAGCCCTTATTGCTATACTTAATGATGCTGGCGTATATGGCACGTCTGAGCCATGCTCGCACAAGAAAAGCCGGAATCAAAGGTGGAAAATGCCATATACTTCGTCAAACCGGAAGCTTCAGTGGCAGAATTGAACTACTCAGCTTTAGAGAAAACTCCGTGCAGCCTTTGGTATGGGTGGTCAAGCAAATTGAGACACTACCTCCTGGCGCATACAGTACACCTAGTGTCAAAGATGGATCCCATCAAGTGCCTGTACGGAATGTCTTCTCTATCATCAAGGCTTGCGAAATGGTCATTCTTCCTAGCCGAATTTGATATCAAGTTCGTAACCCGCAAGGTAATCAAAGGCCAAGCTCTGTCGGATCATTTGGCAGATTTCCCAAGCTCAGAAGAGACCGAGTTCGAACCCCAGCCTGTGACGATGGAATCTTCGTGATAGAGGGTACAGACCGTTGGCAGTTGTTCTTCGACGGTGCTGCCAACAAAAGGGGCAATGGTATCGGCATGGTGTTGGTTGATCCAGAGGATGTGCACACCCCCATCGCTATCAAGTTGAATTTCCCGGCTACTAACAACGTCGCGGAATATGAAGCTTGTATAGCCGGCCTCGAGGCAGCCTTGGAACGAAACGTCGAAAAGCTGGAGGTGTACGGAGACTCTCAGCTAATCATCAATCAGGTATCCAATAAGTGGAGAACTGTGGACCAGTACTTGCAAATGTACTATGCTTACATGGAGGACCTGATCGACCAATTCAAGGAGGTCACGTTTCACTACCTACCCCGGGACAAGAACAGGTTTGCGGATGCTCTGGCCGCTTTGGCCTCTTTAGGGGAAATTCCAGAGGGAAAATTAGTAAAACCATTCAGGGTTGGGAGGCGCGAGAACCCCGCCTACTGTTGCCAGATCAAGCTAGAAAAGGTCGATGACTTGTGGTACAGTCAGATATTTCAGTACCTTAAACATGGCAAAGCTTCATTCCCGACGGAAAAGGATGGTAGACTAAAAGAAGGTCTCCGAGCCAAAAGTTTACAAGCTTTGAAAAGGTTGTCTGCACAGTACGTTATTCTGGGAGATGACCTATGGAAGAAAAGGCACCAAGGCCCACTTCTACTCTGCATCAGCAAGTCTAAAGCCAGAAAGGTCATGGAAGAAGTCCATGGTGGCGCATGCGGGCCACATATGAACGCCCGAGCCTTGATGTTCAAAGATACTCTGTGGATGGGTTATTATTCGATCTCCATTGAAACCGACGCATTCGGGTTTGTGCGAACCTGCGATAAGTGTCAGCGGTTCTCCAATCTCAACCATATACCTCCCCATGATCTCTACTGCATGAGCACTCCTTGGCCATTCGCAACTTGGGGGATCGACGTTATTGGGAAGATAACTCCTACCGGCAGTAACGGGCACGAGTTCGTGTTGGTCGCTGTAGATTACTTCACCAAGTGGGTTGAAGCAGCGTCCTACAAAGTCCTCAACTCCAAAAAGGTGGCCCATTTCATAAAAGAGAACATTATGTGCCGATATAGAGTTCCAAATGAGATTATCTCAGACAACGGGTCACACTTCGAGGGACACACCGATGAACTACTCGCATAATTCAGAATCAAGCGACATAAGTCTTCCCCTTATCGCCCTCAAACCAATGGTGTAGTCGAGGCCGCAAACAAAAATCTAGAAAGGATCATCCGGAAGATGGCTGAAAGGAGCCGGGATTGGCCTGAGAAGCTTCACTTAGCGCTATGGGCTACCGTACTTCAGTAAGAACGGCTACCGGTGAAACCCCATTCGCTTTGACATATGGGATGGATGTCGTTTTTCCCATCGAGTTAGAAATACCCTCTCTACGGGTTCTTCTTGAAAATGAGGTCAACGAAATAGAATGGCTTCAGAGTCGACATGACGAGTTAGCTCTTCTGGACGAGCGAAGGCTTAAGGCAATGGAGCACATCCGGGCTTATCAGAAGCGCATGGCTAGGGCCTTTGACAAGAAGGTACATCCCCGCGACATAAAAGTGGGTGATTTGGTCCTAAAAGAAAAGCCGCCGAATCAATTCAGTCCTTTGGGCAAATGGGCTCCAATCTGGGTAGGCCCGTATCTGGTAAAAGAGATCTTCTCTGGCGGAGCAATGAAGTTGACAGATTTGGATGGTAATCCCTTCATGCACCCGGTGAACGGCGACAAACTGCGCCGCTATTACATCTGAATCGAGCCCCCCTCTATAAAAAAAAAGAGAAAAAAAAAAAAAAACAAAAGCGCGAAAATAATGTACCCAGACGAGACTGAAAGCCTCTCAAAAGGCAGTCCGTGTAAAACAAAGGGCGCGCTCGGTGCTAAAAGAATATACCCAACTAGGCTGAAAACCCTAAAAACAAGCGGTCTAGGTAAAAAACAGGGTTGCACCATTTGTCCCCCTTCTATCTATCCCTTTCTTAAACACAAAGTTAATTGGGTCGAACTACGGAGACCTGAGCCCCTTAGTCCAATCTGTAAAAGGGGAACATAGGCAGCCATTCGCGGTTCGGTCTAAAAATCATAAAAATCACCAAATCCTGTCAACAAGTTGTATTTGTGATTACCAAAATGTGTCTTGATTAAGTTCTGAATTAATTTCAACTTTCATCACATTAATACATTCATTGATGAGTTCAAGCACGGTTTACTCTCGACTCATTGACATTAGCAAAATAATATCTTTTAAAAGGTACATCTAAATTGTCTGTGTCGGCAAATAAGGGATACAATGATAGGTCACCTGATCCTAGTTGCTCGTTCCCACTCCCGAACTAGCACCCTTCTTCTTCCTCTTCCTCGGTCCTCGGGAGGTCTTTGGCTTAGCTATCCCAAACATTTCTGTCTCCCGTCGCCCCAGCTCAGGAATAATACGAGTCGGTGAGTCAACCAATCCGGCAGCTCTCAGCACCGCTTAGGCAGCTCTCTCCTCTCTCAGAGCTGTCCTCCGAGCCAAAACTTCAGGGTCGTCCCTCATCTTGGCTCTCCTCTCTACGAGTCTCTCAAAATCTGCTGCCGGATCATCAGTCACGTTGTCGGGGTCAGCCTGTGCCTTAGCATCGCGTAGCTCCAAGCTAGATTGGTCTCCTCCTCGGATCCCTCGGCAGTATGCTTCAATGGTGTACTGAACTGGTCCCATCTCGCCTCCCATACCAAATGAGATACATGGTGGACAGATATGTGATTCCCTGTGTTTTCCGTATCAGTGTGTGAGCAGGAAAAGCTGCCCCTGAAAAAGCCCTAGCAAAGAACCTGAGAGTCTGGACATTAGTTATGTCAAGAAGAACGGTATCCCGAGCCATCTACTCTCTGAACCCATCAACAGCCTACTGTGGGTATCCATACTGCCTCTGAACAAGCAAAGGGATACTGAATGACGAGAAGTGAAGTCCCGGCAGCCTCACTATAACAGAGTCATCCTGCCTACCGCTCATGGTCTCAAGCCTCCATCCAGAACCCAAAGATCGGATATCGGTGGTAGTATACGGCCGGTCGCCTGCGCGTCCTTCCTGTGAAGCCTCCGAGCCACTCGCCTCTGTTTGTGTGACCCGAGTGCTTTGCGGTCGCCCCAACATGTAATGGGGAGATGAGCCTCAATCGCTCAAAGAGCCACAATGACAAGAGACTGGGGCTTCCACGTCCCATATGCACCGACCCTCCAGCTAGTCGGTCCATCCCATGATACGTCTCTGAAAGCAGAATGGGAACTAAGTCTCTCTCTCCCTGCCCGGGTCGAATCTCAGTCAGTGTGGTACCTCGAGAGCCCCGCATCTGTCTAACGACTCCCAAAGCAGAAACTGCAACATACCCCATCGTACTCACAAAAGCAAGACAGGAGATCATAATCGCATAAAAATATCCTTGGCATGGACGGGTCAAACTTGCTCCGGATGCGATACGGCCAATCGGGCTATCTCGGGCCAGGTCAACAAAGGACGGAGTCAAGAATCAAATCGATCACTGCTCGGTGTGAAATCCCAAGAAATCAGCCAGCTGATCAGTCAAGGGTCGCGGATCTCGGGGAAAGACCGCATCTCTAAGCTCGGCTCCCAAGTGCCCTAATTCCTCAATGGTGGGTGTAAGATCATTATACGAGAGGGTAAAGACATGCCTCTCGCAATCCCAGTATCTGGATGCGGCCCGGAGAAGATTCCAATCAACCGCCCACTCCTTTAATGCCCAGATGCACCTCAACCCATATCGTTGGTTGATGATCCTTCTATTGTTCTTTGCGATGATGGCGAGTCGATTTATGAGATCGGAATAAAATTGACGCTCTTTGGTCTTAGATCTGTCGTCATAATGTTCCATTTTGGGCCAAAGATCAAATCTTGGGGCTAATTTTGAGGTGGAAGGTAAGTTTGACACCTGCTGGAACTGCTGGAATGAGTGGTTTACGAGTCTGCCTTTTATAAAGTGCTGGGGCTTGCTGATCAAGAAATTTGTCTTCCAGACTCTCTTTGTCGTGCGACATGAAGGCTCCATGAAGTCCTGTGTCGGACGACATGGATAGGTCCATCAGGATCACCAGCAGCTGCAACTGCAGCAATCCCAAGTAGCCCAATGCTTGCTCAAAAAACCACCCAAACCTATCCAAAACACCATAAAATCATGCCTAAACACTCCCCCTCGCTCATCAAGCCCACGGGAGAGGATTCGGCACATTCAACACACCCACAGACACATAAATGTCACTCAATGTGTACAAAAACCGCAAAAACACCCAATCACACCAAAAGCCACCATTTTGTGCCTTTCTTGGGACGAACTTGTGCATATGAGCTCACAAATATATAAATAAACAAACATTGTATTTGTCAAAGTACAAAAACAATAAAATACTTGTTCATACAATCAAAAGAACAAAAAGTGCTTGCATTTCTCCTCTCTCCCTAAAAAGAGTCAAAGCATGGCAAAAGGGGACCATCGTGATCACTCCGACTCGGAGTCGTCGCCGGAATCTTCCTCCTCACCTTCCTCGGAGCTGTTGTCATCCTGGATGCTGCCCACCTCCTCCTCAGAGCCGCTCTGCTCCTGGCCATCATCGCCACCCTCCCGCGCCTCATGGATCTCGCCGTCTGAATCATCATCCTCGTACTGGGCCCAAGGCTGGGGCTCGAAATAGTAACCATGCCACTCAGGCACAGTGGTGAAGGGGGGCTGGTAGGGATCCTCCTCGCCGTCATCATCAGCATCAGGCTGGGGCTGTCGACTCGAACCGCCCGCCTGTGAGCCAGAAGGAGCCAAAGCCGGCCTAGGCCTCTTCTTCGGAGGCACAACGTCACCAGGCTGGGAGCTGCACCTCCCCTTCCAGTGCTCCGCGCTCCTCTGAAACTGGCGCAGCATCTTCACAGCACCGGTGAGCGCCTTCGCCACCGTCCTGAACATCTTGGCTGGAACCTGTTCAACGACAATAGAAAAGGCAGTCAGAAGCACTCAACGCATACAGTAAAGCAGTTAAAAGCTTGAACGAATCAGAAAAGAAAGGATTGCTCACAGAAGTAGTCCCACGAGGCAGCCAGATGCGGGTGAGTCTCAGACATGTCAAAAGAGGAGCGGCGAATAATACCCCCAGCCTCATACTCAAAAAAGCGGGGAGGTGTCGGTATCTGCACCCCTGCCGCCCTCCTGGCAGCCATCACCTGAGGAGTCACCAATCGGGTGAAGATGAACTGGGCATAGTCCCCACCATCAGAAAGCTCAGCAGCATCAATACCGGTCCGCAGCCGCTCCAAGTCAGGCAGGGCCCGAATATGCCATATCACCGCATAAGGATCATGAGGGACGCGGGAGACAGCGCCATGACCATGCTGCCTACAGACTCTCTCCCCCAAATACAGGGCATCTCCCTCCAGGCCAATCAACAACCTCCTTGTCCTGGTCACCAGGGCAGCAGCACCAATCCAATCCTCGCCATACCGAGCATGCCAGGGGAAATGTCTCAACCCAACAGGGGTACCCCTCAAAGCAATCATGATGTCATGGTAGCAGGCCGTCTTACGGGGCTTCACCCCGTCCACCTTCCGGCTCTCCCTCGCTCCAAAGGTCCAACGGCGAATAGCAAGGAACAGATCTGCCGCGATCCTCTCAGGCACAATCCAGGCATAACAGCCAAACACCTCATAAGCCCACACCTGAAATCATAGAAAAAAGACTCTCAGTGTGCAGCAACAGTAAAAATGATGATAGAAAAGTCAATGCAGCAGTCAATGTGCGGAAAAGGCAAAGGGCATACCTCCGGCCACGGTCGGTAAAAAGTCCAGAGAGGTCACACTGCCTCTGTTCACCTCATCCAGGCCTCTATATACCTGGGCCAAGCCAGCCTCTCCCCATGAAAAAGTGGACACCTGGCTCCAATCTCTAAGAGGCTCCAACAGAAGAGTCAATGCCGTCGTAGAGGCATTACAGAACAGGGTGCAGACAATCCGGCCCAAACAAAGGCTCTAGCCAATTGCTCAGTAGTAACCATAGCGGCACCCTCAAAAAAGGGACGGCACTGATGAGTCAGTGCAGAGTGCAAGTCCGCCAATGGAACCCCATTGCCCTTCAGGCGAAGGGTCAGTCCAGTCAAAGCCCTAATGGCGTCCGTGCTCAGCACACCAGGGTCCTCAGAGATGATGGGCCTATCTGTGAACTGCAGACCGGTAATGGCAGTAAAGTCATATGGAGTGATGGTCGACTCACCCCAAGAAAGATGAAAAGTGTGGGTGTGGGTAGAGTCCCACCAAAACTGCCTGAAGGCTCGCACAAGCTCCACGCTCCTCGGCGTATCCCCAAAAGCATCAACAGCAGTGAAGAATGGTCCAAGACCAGCAGCAAAGACCAGTCCCTTAGGACTGTCCGGCAAGTCAGAGGAACCGGGAAGAAGACCCCAGATGGTCGCAATCGCCTCAGGGGACCCCTTGGTCCGCAAAGTCTGTAGGTAAGCACAGCACAGGTATCAAAAGCATACTCATCACAATATGTGCATTCATTCATGTGCATTTTCAAAAAAAAAATCACCAAATTCTTTCAAAAGAATAAAAAAACAAAAAAAGAAAAATCTTTTCAAAAATAATGCACTTCATGCCAAGCATGCAATTCCTATTTGGGTGCGATTTCCCCCAATTTCAATCTCAAACCCTAGAAATCAAATTTCAAAAAGGGTTAATCTTTTAGAATTCTTACCCCCTTCTGCTCCATAGTAGAAGTATGAAAGTCGAGACCCGGGTAAAGCCCATGTCCCTCAGGGAATCTCTTCCGCTTGTTCCGATCTACAAGCTTCCGTCTCTCGGACAATACTTGTTGAACATTCTTTCTCGATTCGGCTCGCGGAGGCATTATCAAAATCTTTGATTTGAATCAAATTGAGGGAAGAAATTTCGAATTTTTCTCTCCCTTTCTCTCTCTGTACTCGGCGGCAATGGGTGTTCTTTTTAGGTCTGTCTTACGACCTGAGGTTTTAATTAAAACTGCCTGGGAACCTTCCCATGTCGGACGACAACCATGGTCCAGAAGGGTGATTTTCCCCTTTTGCCCCTGATTAAATTCTGTCAGCCTATCTTGGCTGCCCATCATCAAAATTCACCAATTCATTTGGGTTCAAATGCCCACCTCTCTTGGTTATCACAGAAATAGGCCCGGAATGGCCATAAACTACCCGGTCCGAAAAACCGTACAGTTTCCAACACAGCAAATGGCCCGGAATGGCCATAAACTACCCGGTCCGCAAAACCGAATAGTTTCTAAACACAGAAATTGGTCCGAAATGGCCATAAACTACCCAGTCCGGAAAGTCCGTACAGATTTCCCACTCAATACAAATTATCGGGGTGACTCCCCTTGGAACAGTCGATCTCGGGTATAAATGCCCATCTTTCGCGGGTGACTTCCCAAAGAAAAAACAGTCAAATTCGCGGGTGACTCCCAAAGAAAAAAGTCAAATCTTCGGGGTGACTCCCCACCTAAAACAGTCAAATTCGCGGGCGACTCCCCAAAGAAAAAACAATCAAATTCGCGGGTGACTCCCAAAGAAAAAAGTCAAATCTTCAGGGTGACTCCCCACCAAAAACAGTCAAATTTGCGGGTGACTTCCCAAAGAAAAAACAGTCAAATTCGCGGGTGACTCCCAAAGAAAAAAGTCACATCTTCGGGGTGACTCCCCTTGGAATAGTCAAATCCCGGGTATAAACGCCCATCTTCGGGGTGACTCCCCTTGGAACAGTCAATATTAGGTATAAACACCCACCTTCAGGGTGACTCCCAAAGAAAAACAGTCAAATTCGCGGGTGACTCCCAAAGAAAAAAAAAAGTCGCATCTTCGGGGTGACTCCCCACCAAAAACAGTCAAATTTGCGGATGACTTTCCAAAGAAAAAATAGTCAAATTCGCGGGTGACTCCCAAAGAAAAAAGTCACATCTTCGGGGTGACTCCCCTTGGAATAGTCAAATCCCGGGTATAAACGCCCATCTTCGGGGTGACTCCCCTTGGAACAGTCAATATCAGGTATAAATAACCACCTTCGGGGTGACTCCCCACCGAAAACAGTCAAATTCGCGGGTGACTTCCCAAAGGAAAATAGTCAAATTCGTGGGTGACTCCCAAAGAAAAAAGTCGCATCTTCGGGGTGACTCCCCTTGGAATAGTCAAAATCCCGGGTATAAACGCCCATCTTCGGGGTGACTCCCCTTGGAACATTCAATCTTGGGCACAAAGCCCGTAGCCTTTCATTTGGCACGTCCATCTTTGATGAACTACGATTCGGCTTGATTCCCCCACGGGATACGTAGGAATCCTCTTCATAAGAGGTCCAGCCACTTGACCATCTTGGTCATCTCTTTTCCCGCCGTTCGTGTCCGGCTCGGGATTCTCATTGTGTCGGCTTGACTCCCACTTCCCGTGGAAGTGACATCGCCGAGGGGCTCGTGGAGTACCCCCCATCCGAACTCATGTTTTGGATCCACTTTAAATTGATTTTGGGCTTGCATAATTGCTAAAGAAGCAAATAAAGTCCAAATATCCATTCAGCCCATCCAACCCATTGGGCCTGCCAGGCATTCGGCCCAACATGGCCAAAAGATGTACGCTGTCGTCCGACATGGGACATTAAGGCGGTTTAACTACCCCTGTCGGACGACAAAGGCCTTCCCCTCAGCCTGTCTATAAATACAGGGCATGGCTGATCATTTTGGGGGACTTGGTGTGGAATAGAGGGAGGATACCAGTAATATAGGGAAAACTCTATCCAAATAGAGTCTCCCTCTCTCTCACACACACACACTCACCTCCCTCCTCACACACACACACTTCAAGGTCAAGATCCAAAGAAGATCCCTTTGTTGGTGTGTAGAAGGGGTGGACACCTTACTATTGGTGATCTCACCTTGTGGACTACAATAGGTAGCCACTAAACCCTTCTCCCTCTTTAAATAAAGTCTTTAATACATTTATAATACATTGCATGCTTACTTGCCTTAATATTATGTAGAAATTGGGATTTTTGCATGATAAAGGTGGTGGAGAAGTGAATCTTCAATATTCACTTCTCCCCACCTCGGATCTGGACATTTGGTCATCTTAGGATCAATAAAAATTCAATCTTTACTCATTTGCATGGAGTTAGGAGGTGATGGCTACTTCAAAGTGGCCAAAAATATGTGATTCATCACATTTGGCCACTAAAGCCATGTGATCCTCCCATAATACTCATATTATATTGTTATATTACAAGTTTACCCTTAAAGGTGCTTAGTTTGCCTTGAGAAACAAAGGGAATTAAACAGACCGAAGGGCACAGAAATGGCTTATCCCTGCTTCTGGACGACACAGGACTACATGGAGATCCTTTGTCATACGACATGGAGATCCCGTAAGGCTGTAAAGCCATTCTTGGACTTCGAGATCTGTCCAGATTACCTCTTTCGTGACTCAAAGCTTACCTAAGCATTTCTGTGGCTCATAAGCCACTATTTGGGTGCCTATGATCTGTTTGGGTGCGATTTATTGGAGGCGGTTTGCCACATGACATGAATAACCTCGGATGTTTCATGTCATGTGTCATCCGTATCATACAAAGTCTATCGTGACTTTGTCCACTCCCGTCAATCCCAAACTAGGCTTAGACCTCCAAATAGTGTCTTGAATGAGTCAAATAAAATGTCATTCCAGTTCCAGAAATAGCTTGGTCATTGTAAAAGACAATCTGACCAAAAGGTATCATGTCGTGCGATACCCTCTTCCTAGGAGGTCCTGTGTCGGACGACATCCAAGCTCTCTGGGCAGATTGTCTTACCTTCTGCCTTGTTATGACAATCATAATATGTAAAAGGGTGTGGCCCCCTGTCATGGCTCACAAGTTGTACTCAGTCTTGATATTATCAATAAAATGTCAAATTTGCATGCTTTACACATCGATACATATTGCACACACACTTTGAATGTCCAAAATTGTCCAACGTTGATTGAAAGTCTCGAAAGAGGCGTGTTGGGTGAACTCTCTAGTTCTTCCCAAATACGTAACCAGACTCTCGAACCCAAAATACTCTTAAAATAGGTTTTTCAATGTTTTCCTTTAAAAACGGCGTGGCGACTCCAAAAACCGAAGTTTTCAAAAGCTTATCATTACAATATGATGCAGCGGAAGACGTCGATAGATATCAATACTATTAGAATTTAATCAATACTAGTAATTGATCTTCAACACTCGTAGAATTTAATCGATACGGAGAGTCGGCATCAAAAAGGAATTTAATCACTTTTAGGAAATAAAGATTGATTACGGGTAGAAATTAATCAATACGCGAATCAATCCTTCAACAGCAGTCGAAATTAATCAAGACTACAAGTTGGAACAAGAAAACACTCAATTTTTATTAATCATTCAACTCCTTTTCGGATTACAACTTTGAGGCTATTTTATAGCACTCATAAAACTTAGAAAACAAGAAATATCATCCTAAAATAAAGCCTAACCTATAAGGTAACCTAATAGAAGTCTAAAACTAAATGCTAAATCTACTCTAAAACCTCTTATAATCATCCTACTACATTTAATTCCGAAAATACTAATAAAATAACAATTAATTAAAATAAAACTCATATTTATCCCATTATACTGCATCATTCTCCTCGGCTTCGAAAAATTCGTCCTCGAATTTGCAATGAGTTGTAGTTGAATTTGTCGCAATACAAAGAGAGCATGTAACATAAGTATCCTTCCATTGTACCTTGATATTAGAATATAAAAATACTTGAATCCTTGGCGAACTTGAAATTTGCCAACTCGAGAAATAACTTCCATCCAATCAGTCCAATATGACATAATATACGTTTGGAATAACAATTTTATAATGTAATCAGCAGAAGACTTTGTAGAGGAAACATCAAATGGATCATCATAAGGATTAACAATTTTGACGGCTTCAAAATTCCAAATCAATTCATCTTGTAGAAACCCGAAGCTAACAGTTTTTACACCAGTCAAGTCTGATGTTACTAGTTGACAAATTTCGCAATCACATTCTTCAAAAACAGGCGGATTTGACCAATCGACAGGAACATCAACGCTTGAAGATTCAAAAAACGGCCCACCAAGAACAAACATATTTTTTTAATTTTTTTTTTTATTTTTTTATTATTTGTTTTTAGGAAATTTTCAAAATCAATATAAGGAAAAAATATTGATATATGAATACCTCAATCGAAAGACGAGAATCCCCTGGTTTTGGCTCACGATACCAAATGATGCGACGGAAGACTTGGATAGATATCAATACTAGTAGAATTTAATCAATACTAGTAATTGATCTTCAACACTCGTAGAATTTAATCGATACGGAGAGTCGGCATCCAAAAGGAATTTAATCACTTTTAGGAAATAAAGATTGATTACGGGTAGAAATTAATCAATACGCGAATCAATCCTTCAACAGTAGTCGAAATTAATCAAGACTACAAGTTGGAACAAGAAAACACTCAATTTTTATTAATCATTCAACTCCTTTTCGGATTACAACTTTGAGGCTATTTAATAGCACTCATAAAACTTAGAAAATAAGAAATATTATCCTAAAATAAAGCCTAACCTATAAGGTAACCTAATAGAAGTCTAAAACTACTAAATCAATGCTAAATCTACTCTAAAACCTCTTATAATCATCCTACTACATTTAATTCTGAAAATACTAATAAAATAACAATTAATTAAAATAAAACTCATATTTATCCCATTATACTACATCATTCTCCTCGGCTTCGAAAAATTCGTCCTCGAATTTGCAATGAGTTGTAGTTGAATTTGTCGCAATACAAAGAGAGCATGTAACATAAGTATCCTTCCATTGTACCTTGATATTAGAATATAAAAATCCTTGAATCCTTGGCGAACTTGAAATTTGCCAACTCGATTAATAACTTCCATCCAATCGATCCAATATGACATAATATACGTTTGGAGTAACAATTTTTATAATGTAATCGCAGCAGAAGACTTTGTAGAGGAAACATCAAATGGATCAAATGGATCATCATAAGGATTAACAATTTTGACGGCTTCAAAATTCCAAATCAATTCATCTTATAGAAACCGAAGCTAACGGTTTTACACCAGTCAAGTACGATGTTACTAATTGACAAATTTCGCAATCACATTCGTCAAAAACGGGCGGTTTTGACCAATCGCCAGGAACATCAACGCTTGAAGATTCAAAAACGGTCCACCAAGAACAAACATATTTTTTTTATTTTTTTTTAATTTTTATTTATTTATTTTATTTTTTTAGGAAATTTTCGAATCTGAATATAAGGAAAAAATATTGATATATGAATACCTCAATCGAAAGACGAGAATCCCTGGTTTTGGCTCTGATACCAAATGATGCAGCGGAAGACTTGGATAGATATCAATACTAGTAGAATTTAATCAATACTAGTAATTGATCTTCAACACTCGTAGAATTTAATCGATACGGAGAGTCGGCATCCAAAAGGAATTTAATCACTTTTAGGAAATAAAGATTGATTACGGGTAGAAATTAATCAATACGCGAATCAATCCTTCAACAGCAGTCGAAATTAATCAAGACTACAAGTTGGAACAAGAAAACACTCAATTTTTATTAATCATTCAACTCCTTTTCGGATTACAACTTTGAGGCTATTTTATAGCACTCATAAAACTTAGAAAACAAGAAATATCATCCTAAAATAAAGCCTAACCTATAAGGTAACCTAATAGAAGTCTAAAACTAAATGCTAAATCTACTCTAAAACCTCTTATAATCATCCTACTACATTTAATTCCGAAAATACTAATAAAATAACAATTAATTAAAATAAAACTCATATTTATCCCAATACAAAGAGAGCATGTAACATAAGTATCCTTCCATTGTACCTTGATATTAGAATATAAAAATCCATGAATCCTTGGCGAACTTGAAATTTGCCAACTCGAGAAATAACTTCCATCCAATCAGTCCAATATGACATAATATACGTTTGGAGTAACAATTTTATAATGTAATCAGCAGAAGACTTTGTAGAGGAAACATCAAATGGATCAAATGGATCATCATAAGGATTAACAATTTTGACGGCTTCAAAATTCCAAATCAATTCATCTTGTAGAAACCCGAAGCTAACAGTTTTTACACCAGTCAAGTCTGATGTTACTAGTTGACAAATTTCGCAATCACATTCTTCAAAAACAGGCGGATTTGACCAATCGACAGGAACATCAACGCTTGAAGATTCAAAAAACGGCCCACCAAGAACAAACATATTTTTTTAATTTTTTTTTTTATATTTTTTTTTAGGAAATTTTCGAATCTGAATATAAGGAAAAAATATTGATATATGAATACCTCAATCGAAAGACGAGAATCCCTGGTTTTGGCTCTGATACCAAATGATGCAGCGGAAGACTTGGATAGATATCAATACTAGTAGAATTTAATCAATACTAGTAATTGATCTTCAACACTCGTAGAATTTAATCGATACGGAGAGTCGGCATCCAAAAGAAATTTAATCACTTTTAGGAAATAAAGATTGATTACGGGTAGAAATTAATCAATACGCGAATCAATCCTTCAACGAATGGTCGAAATTAATCAAGACTACAAATTGGAACAAGAAAACACTCAATTTTATTAATCATTCAACTCCTTTTCGGATTACAACTTTGAGGCTATTTAATAGCACTCATAAAACTTAGAAAATAAGAAATATTATCCTAAAATAAAGCCTAACCTATAAGGTAACCTAATAGAAGTCTAAAACTACTAAATCAATGCTAAATCTACTCTAAAACCTCTTATAATCATCCTACTACATTTAATTCCGAAAATACTAATAAAATAACAATTATTTAAAATAAAACTCATATTTATCCCATTATACCTTTGCATCAATCTCCTCAACTCAAAAAATTCGTCATCGAATTTGCAATGAGTTGTAGTTGAATTTGTCGCAATACAAAGAGAGCATGTAACATAAGTATCCTTCCATTGTACCTTGATATTAGAATATAAAATCCTTGAATCCTTGGCGAACTTGAAATTTGCCAACTCGAGTAATAACTTCCAACCAATCAGTCCAATATGACATAATATACGTTTGGAGTAACAATTTTATAATGTAATTAGCAGAAGACTTTGTAGAGGAAACATCAAATGGATCAAATGGATCATCATAAGGATTAACAATTTTGACGGCTTCAAAATTCCAAATCAATTCATCTTATAGAAACCCGAAGCTAACAGTTTTTACACCAGTCAAGTCTGATGTTACTAATTGACAAATTTCGCAATCACATTCGTCAAAAACAGGCGGTTTTGACCAATCGACAGGAACATCAACGCTTGAAGATTCAAAAAACGGTCCACCAAGAACAAACATATTTTTTTTATTTTTTTTTAATTTTTATTTATTTATTTTATTTTTTTAGGAAATTTTCGAATCAATATAAGGAAAAATATTGATATATGAATACCTCAATCGAAAGACGAGAATCCCCTGGTTTTGGCTACGATACCAAATGATGCGAGAAGACTTGGATAGATATCAATACTAGTAGAATTTAATCAATACTAGTAATTGATCTTCAACATTCGTAGAATTTAATCGATACGGAGAGTCGGCATCCAAAAGGAATTTACTCACTTTTAGGAAATAAAGATTGATTACGTGTAAGAAATTAATCAATACGCGAATCAATCCTTCAACAGCAATAAAATTAATCAAGACTACAAGTTGGAACAAGAAAACACTTAATTTTTATTAATCATTCAACTCCTTTTCGGATTACAACTTTGAGGCTATTTTATAGCACTCATAAAACTTAGAAAACAAGAAATATTATCCTAAAATAAAGCCTAACCTATAAGGTAACCTAATAGAAGTCTAAAACTACTAAATCAATGCTAAATCTACTCTAAAACCTCTTATAATCATCCTACTACATTTAATTCCGAAAATACTAAAAAAATAACAATTAATTAAAATAAAACTCATATTTATTCCATTATACTGCATCATTCTCCTCGGCTTCGAAAAATTCGTCCTCGAATTTGTAATGAGTTGTAGTTGAATTTGTCGCAATACAAAGAGAGCATGTAACATAAGTATCCTTCCATTGTACCTTGATATTAGAATATAAAAATCCTTGAATCCTTGGCGAACTTGAAATTTGCCAACTCGAGTAATAACTTCCATCCAATCAGTCCAATATGACATAATATACGTTTGGAGTAACAATTTTATAATGTAATCAGCAGAAGACTTTGTAGAGGAAACATCAAATGGATCAAATAGATCATCATAAGGATTAACAATTTTGACGGCTTCAAAATTCCAAATCAATTCATCTTGTAGAAACCCGAAGCTAACAGTTTTTACACCAGTCAAGTCTGATGTTACTAGTTGACAAATTTCGCAATCACATTCGTCAAAAACAGGCGGTTTTGACCAATCGACAGAAACATCTACGCTTGAAGATTCAAAAAACGGCCCACCAAGAACAAACATATTTTTTTTATTTTTTTTTATTATTTTTTTTTAGGAAATTTTCGAATCTGAATATAAGGAAAAATATTGATATATGAATACCTCAATCGAAAGACGAGATTCCCTGGTTTTGGCTCTGATACCAAATGATGCGGAAGACTTGGATAGATATCAATACTAGTAGAATTTAATCAATACTAGTAATTGATCTTCAACACTCGTAGAATTTAATCGATACGGAGAGTCGGCATCCAAAAGGAATTTAATCACTTTTAGGAAATAAAGATTGATTACGGGTAGAAATTAATCAATACGCGAATCAATCCTTCAACACCAGTCGAAATTAATCAAGACTACAAGTTGGAACAAGAAAACACCCAATTTTTATTAATCATTCAACTCCTTTTCGGATTACAACTTTGAGGCTATTTTATAGCACTCATAAAACTTAGAAAACAAGAAATATTATCCTAAAATAAAGCCTAACCTATAAGGTAACCTAATAGAAGTCTAAAACTACTAAATCAATGCTAAATCTACTCTAAAATCTCTTATAATCATCCTACTACATTTAATTCCGAAAATACTAATAAAATAACAATTAATTAAAATAAAACTCATATTTATCCCATTATGTATCTCGCATCAGTTCTTCTAAACCATTTCAAAAATTAGCCCTCGAATTTGCAATGAGTTGTAGTTGAATTTGTCGCAATACTGAAAGAGAGCATGTAACATAAGTATCCTTCCATTTGCAGACCTTGATATTAGAATATAAAAATCCTTGAATCCTTGGCGAACTTGAAATTTGCCAACTCGATTAATAACTTCCATCCAATCAGTCCAATATGACATAATATACGTTTGGAGTAACAATTTTATAATGTAATCAGCAGAAGACTTTGTAGAGGAAACATCAAATGGATCGAAATGGATGCAAATGCATATGATTAACAATTTTTGACGGCTTCAAAATTCCAAATCAATTCATCTTGTAGAAACCCGAAGCTAACGGTTTTTACATTCCGATCCAAGTCTCGATGTTACTAGTTGACAAATTTCTACAATCACATTCGTCAAAAAACGAGCGATTTTGACCAATCGACAGAAACATCAACGCTTGAAGATTCAAAAACGGCCCACCAAGAACAAACATATTTTTTTATTTTATTTTATTTTATTTTATTTTATTTTATTTTTTAGGAAATTTTCGGAATACGAATATAAGGTAAAAATATTGATATATGAATACCTCCAATCGAAAGCCGATCTTGGCTTGATCCTCCTCGGACATTTTGATCTGGTTGTATCCGAGCGAACCCATCCATGAAGGACTTTACTTCGAAATTTAACGTGGTGTCGACTAGCATGTCGATGTTAGGCGAGTGGGAAATCATCCTTAGAAATTTGGCCTTGTTGAGATCCAGGAAATCCACCTGACATCCCGACCTTTCCATTGGCCTTGGTGACCGTCACGATGTTGGAGAGCCAAGTAGGGTACTCGTCACTCGATGAAGCCGACTCGGAGCATTTTCTCAATCTCTTCTTTCACTTGCAAGGACCACTGCGGCTTGATCTTGCGTAGCTTCTGATTGACGAGGCTTGGATTCGGGATCTAGAGAGTGCATTGTGCTCCATGATCGAGGATCGAGTCTGGCATGTCACAGGTATGACAGGTAGTGTCCAACATACTCCTAGAGGAGGTCTATCGGGGCTTCTTTTGCGCATCGGCGAAAAGCGCCCTTGTGTCTCTTTAGGCTCTTGCACGGCCCCGGAGTTCGCTTTGGTCGCTAACCTCTTCG